>CABFVZ010000210.1:260698-323533 GCA_902151445.1 Timema monikensis
CATTAGCGTAATTAGTACTTAAAGCGTATAACCCGAACGGGTAGTAAGACGCAGTGCTAAATATTATTATTTAAATGAAAAATTAATAAAAATACACCCCGCCGGGATTAGAAACCAAACCTCACCTCTCCAGACAACAAAACCAGACTAGGTTAACGACCTTAACATACGTGACCACTCATGATGGTGATTTGTAGATTAACCTTGACGTAATTTTATTTTATACAATATGATTAATCTATATTCGTAAAAGTCTAATGGCATAATATATTGTATGCATGCATGTATGAATGTATGTATATATTGTATAATCTTCGAACAATCCAGATATTTCCTTCTAAAATTCAAATTCAATATTACTTTGTACCATTAATTTAAATAAGAATTTCTTGGAGAATTAGGGTGGGTTCAAACTATCCAATTATTTGAATTACACAGATCTTAGTGTTATAGACATTATTGCAGTAGCATGTTAGAAAAAAGAGCATCACATTCCACCAAAGAGCATAAATGAAATAATACACACTTTTACATAAGCATATTAAGGAAAAAGTAACATATTTTTTTTACCAAAGATTATCACCATCAACTCTCCATTTAAGAAATCTCAATTTATAAAAATCCATTTGCTTGGAAACAATTGGTTTTATAAAAATATATTTTAAGTAAAAATTTGCTTTATTTAATAGTACTACTACTTTATAACGATAAGTTATTTAATATCTTAATCAGTTGCGTATATATTATCTAATTGGAAATTTCTTCTTATATAAGGTACCCTCAAAGTAGTTTCTATTGGAAAATGAGAACATCCATTTTGTTTTTAATGTTAAACTGTGCATAGAAATAAATTTTTGTCAAAATCATTAAAGTAGATTTAGAGAAAAGATCATTTTTCTCTCTTGGCTATTAACTAAACTAGGGATGAGTTTGGTATAATTGATAACAAATGAGCCCGCATTTGAGCGGAGGTTTAATGGGTAGCAATATAAGGTAAATTATTCCTTAGAACATCCATTCTTGATTATAAAATTGACCTCCTCGTTAACGGCAAACAAAACTATATGAGCATGACGTTTATTCTGGATGCATACGATATTACATCACATTATAATGACACATTGGGGGCTACAATGTGTCATATAATATATATGTTTATATATCTATTTACTAGCCTCTAGTGAAAAATTATTACAATAATTATTAGTAGCCTGCCTCGTGGCCGCATGGTCTAAGACGCCACTCTTACAATAGAATAAACTGCCGATGATGAAGAAATATGGGTTTTATCTCATTTGGGTGTACTGATGGTAGTTTTCCCTAAATGACTTTCCACTCTCTCTCACTTCACGCAAATGTGTGCACACTTCTTATGAATTCAACCTTTCTCATCCCTGACCTATAATAGTAATAATATTGCTTGTCGTAGCCCAGTAATGGAAATACTAGTCAGTATTAATATACCGTTCCCCAGGGGACTCCCGAAATGTACTGATCGTACTACCTTGTCGTGGAATCTATTAACATGTCTTGACGGTGACCTGGTGGTCTAGGGGTAAGGTGTCAGACTTCTATGCTGGCGGCCGGGGTTCGATCCTTGGTCCCGGCAAAGATTTATCTGATTTCCAAACCCTTCCTTCACCTCTGACAAGACATCTTGTGAATGTGAGGAATGCCAGGCCTCCACCGTGGTTCGGATTCCACGTTAAACTGTAGGTCCTCCATTTCATCGCACAATCACCCTACCATTACACATTAGGATAAGTGCGTAAAACCCGAACGGGTAGTAAGACGCGGTGCTAATAATAATAAATAATAACATGTCTTGATGAGAGGAAGAGTTGATGATAATGAGTACGAGGGTGTGGAACCAGTGGACTTAGTTAAACCTAACTTAATTATAACCAAACAAACCCTGATGAACGTTGGGGTAGTTCCCCTTTTGGGAAAAAATACCATAGGTACCATCCGAGATTCGAGCCTGGGGCACCTAGGTTAGTTGCCAGGTGCTTTGACCACTACATTAAGGGGCCGGTTACCTATGAGAGTAATTAGTACATAGGCCTATGAACCGAACGGGCAGTAAAACACTATTCTTAAAAAAAATATTGTAATTTTATTTTTCCCACATAGCTCATGTTAATCAATTTGATACTTAAAGTGGAGTGCTAGTGAGCGTGAGTTTAGGGCAGTATTTTTTCAGTTTTTATAGCACAAACATCTTTTGGCCAAAATAAATCAAATATGTATTCTATATAAATATAGAGTTTTGTTTTATTCACATGCTAATCTCAACAGTTGTTGAGCATGAGAATTATGTCAAGATAAGATATAGGGTTTAATTAGGTAGGCTTGATAGAACTAGCTCAAGATAGGGACAGTGTGTAATCAAGTGGACTGGATATAACTATCTTGAGATAGTTATTGAGTGTACTCAGGTGGACTGGATAGAGCTAGCTCAAGATAGGGATAGGGTGTAACTAGGTCAACTGGTCAAAGCTAGCTAAAGATAAGGATATGGTGTAATCAGATTAACTTGATATAACTAGCTTGGGATAGAGATAGGTTGTGATTAGGTGAACTGTATATAGCTAGTTCAAGGTATGCATAGGTGGCGTACTTTTGTAAGTATGGCAATTAACTTTCGAGTTTCTAATACCATATATTAAGTATGTATTTAAGTAAGAATGTGAACAACAAGCAATCACCAAATCTATCAAACCAAGTATCTTGCTTTTTGTAGACATGACAAAATAAATGTAGTTTTTGAAACACATTCATGGTAAAGAGAAGATACATCAGAACATAATTATTGACATCTGGATTACCAAGATTTGTATAATAAACATAAATGTGGGTCACGAATGTATAAGTATCAACAACCAAAGAATATATGTTTAATGTTAAGAAACAAAAAGAATATTGCCTGTCAAGGGAAGGGTTTGACTTTTTATGGAGCTCACTTGATGGTGTTTGGCTACTTGAAATGGTAATTGAATAGAAGTTTTATATATGACTACTCGCTATAGTAAAAACACTCTAACATACATACATACATACATATATACATACATACATACATACATACATATATACATATATACATATATACATACATACATACATACATACATATATACATCATTTAGTTATTGGCAAATGTAATTACCATTGATTGAACACGTGTACCTTCTTAGTCTGTGTCATCCTTTTATTAATTAACAGCATACTTATATCACAGCCTTAAGGCTATTGAAGTGGTCTAAACAAACCTATTTTTGAATGTTATTTCATATTTTTACTTTTACACATTGAATGGTTTTCTGATTTAAGTTAAAACGAAAGGCAAAATTTTGTCAATATTGTTTCGGCTAGGATATGAGGGCCTTAGCTTTGAATCTTTCAGAGTATAACACTCTAATAGTGTAAATAGCCCAGTGTTATATTTTGCCCTAAAATTATCTTTGCTAAGACGGGTATGTAGTAAGGAAATTTCTTTGAAATCAAATGTGTGATTCGTCTACAACAAAAGTGGGAAACGTATTTTACAATGGAGCCACAGGTGTGGCGAATGAGAAGTGAAGTTTGCCACACCATTTAAAAATTCAAAGATTGGGTTGCTTATTCGAATATTTAAAACAACTCACATTATTTGGCTGAGTTTATTTAAAATATGTACACTTTTAATACTCAGTTACAACTGTCTCCAACATAAATAAATAGTAAACATTGTTCGGATTGAAAATGTTATAAATTTTTATGAGAAATTTGACAATTCCTTTGTCTGACAAGTTACATAAACATTGACTGAATATTTGAACTCAATGCATATGAGGAATTCTTCCAATGACGTGCAGGAAATATCAAGCTACCACAAACACACACCGTCAGGAAAAAGTTTATTCTACTGTGAGAGCTGGCAAACTAAAATTCACCACACTTATATGGCAGATTCACCACTTGCTAGGATTGCCCACCCCAGATTTACAATGAGGGTTTTAAGTTCTTTAATATCCAAGGTGAAATTGTAACTTTCATTGCAGGCAAAAAACACAATGCATTCAAAGTATTTTTTTTATTACATGCCTGTGTTAGCAATAACAATTTTAAGCCAAAATGAAACATCGTTCTATAAAAAAATCTTGAGTGTTATAGTCCACAAGATTCTAAGTAAAAATCATCATAGCCCAACCAAAAATAAGAAAAACTTTTCTATTTTTGTTTTGTAATTGCATCAGGAACCCATTCAATGCAGAATAGTAGACTTATAAAACAACATTCAAATATAATTTTTTTTCAACCAATTGAACAACCTTAAAATTACAGGGCTTATAATTATTTTTGTTGCTGTCTGTTTATCCAATGGATAAAATAGCATTTTAACTGGGCTAAATTATTGTTAGAAAGATGATCTAATAAATATAAATGTGGTAGGAGAAAACAATTTGCAGCTCACCTCTTTAATGTACATACTCTTTCTGTATTGGCGTATTGCCGTAAGTTAGCAAACATAATCTTCACACATTTCCTGCCGTCACCGACAAGGTCTGAATGGGTTAATATGCTGGGATGTAGAACAAGTCCGTACGATGAACCTCTAAGCTGCATTTATGAGAGTTGAGGTTTGACACCGGTGTCATGGCTTATGGGGATTCGGGGACCCGTCCCTCCCAATATTTTACCAAATGAACTGAGGAATAGGATACATTGAAATGGGATAAAAACACGATCCCACCCACGATATTTTTTTACAAATCAATTAAAACATTGAAAATTTCTTATTACTGTACTGAATACAGTAGGACTACCGGCATTGAATTCTACAAAAATATTCCTGCGTCAGAAAATAGCCGTGGTCCATGGAGGGAGGAGGAGTGTTTTTTGATGGGTTTGTGATTTAATAGAAACTATAGACCTATTATGTTCCTGCTTTTAAGATTTAATTCCATTAGATAGGCCTATATATTAAGTATCATTAAAGTAATAGGTGACAAAACTATACTGTCACTGATTGAAAAATTGTTGACACTCGCTTTTCAAAGAGTTCAATGTGATAATTTTACCCATAGTTGCTGACATAAATTCTGGTGGGTGCATCATCTTAAAGTTTTTAAAAGTTGATACATTGACACTGTGGGGGAAGGGGAAATTCTTAAGTAAAAATTATACATCATTTTATGGTGAAAATAACAAGAAATTTTTCGTCTTTGCTGGCCGCGTGTTAAAACGTGCTACTCTCGTGTTGGATTAGACTGCCGAAGACGGGGAGATCGGGTTCACCGAGGGTAGTTTTCCCTAAATAGTTTTGCATTTTCCTTCAACAAAAATGTGCGTGAATTTCCTCCAAATAAACCTTCCTAATACCTAACCCGTTAGTGTAGTTAGTATATAGGCGTATAACCCAAACGTATAATACAACGCGGTGCTAAAAAGAAAGAAAACACTTGGGAAGGTAAGGAAAGATTGGTATCTGTCCCCCAGTACTTAGATGATGGTGACGCGAGTGGCTGAGGGATGAGATGAGATTGGATTTGTGCCGGAACGAAGATCTGGGACTGAACCGGAGCACTCCAAGTAGACCAATTCTTAATCACCACCATGTGACATAGCTCCAATATACCGATCAGTTATCAAATACACATTCTGACGGGGCCGGTATCTAAACCAGAAGTCTGAGACATTTTTTGAATTTGTTTGAGCATAAAAAGAATATTAGTAACAAATAGTAAATTAATGGCAAACCGCAGAAATCTGTTCGTATTCGTACGATGATATTTTAAGGAGGAAATGACCTATGCATGTTGTGCACAAGTGTTATCTGGAAGAAAAACAGCCCAAAAAATCACACACACAAAATTAAAAATTACTGGGTTCGGCAAAACCTGCCAGCTGCTTCGAAACAACTTTATCCAGCCATGAGCTCGACCACTGAGGACGGGGAGATTGAGGTTCGAATCTCGGTCGTGTGAACTGGGGTGTTTTTTCCTAAATGGTTTTCCACTCTCCCTCCACGCAAATGCAGGTTCATTTCCTCTAATTCAACCTTCCCAATTCCAAATCCATTATCGTGATTAGTACATAAAGCGTATAACCCGAATGGGTACTAAGAGGCGGTGCTAAATAATAAATAATAATAATTTATCCAGCCAGATGTTCGTTTCCACTGTAACCTATCTACAAGGGTTACATAATTTTAATAGTAAAGAATAAAGATTAAACAATAGATAGATTTATTAAACAATAAAAGATATTAAAGTTATGAAGATATACAATTATATTGAAAGTGATACATTTGAGGTTTGATTGAAACAATTAGGCTTGAGAATAGAGAAGTATTGACAGTGGCTACAAAGCCAGTGCAGTCGCCAGGCCACAGGTAGAAGTATTTCTCTAAAAAGGGAGAACAATAATTTAATTACTAACAGAGATAGTGAACAAGATATGCATGTATTTTTTAATAGTTTTGCTTGATTAGGCTTTCATAATAATATCCATTAAACATTTAGGATAATCAGGAAAATGTGTTTTTTTTAAACAGCAGTAGAAGGCTATGAAACAGGTGTCAACAAAAATACTATGGCTGGTCACATTCCCCTTTGGTACTACCAGGGCATCCAATAGTACATAAAATTCTAGCAGCAAGTGCATCAAGAACAAAACAAACAATACGAATCGATCGAAAGGCAAAAAGTAAAGGTATTATTTGCGTGGAACCCACTATGTTTCTAGTGCAGTTCCCTGGGTTGCGCACCGAAACTAATACTGCACGGGAAGCGTGACTACTTGACCAACCCAAAATACTGGTTTGTATTAACTGAATTGTAATAAGGAAAACAAATACTGACAACCTGGGGTTAGCCATCCATAAATAGAACTGATGCTCACGACGTACAAGGTGTCATGACAAATTTTGATTCAAAACAGATAAGAGGAACTTGTGGAAGTTTTGCAAGTCTCTAACTAAGACATCACTGCACTACAAGCCCAAGGATCGTAACGTGAAGACTGTATAACATATATACAGAGCAACATAGTCTCACTGACTAATATACAATTTATGAAACTAGTATTTATAAGACTTGTCCCTCATTCTGGAGGACACAATATTTAAACAATAAAATTAACCTTTAACTTTAGGAGTCAACAAGACTTTAAGTTGATCGACTGTCAACTCGGCATATTGTCAAAATAAAAGAGAATCTTTTCTGACTAAATACAGAAAAGTTAAAAAGGAGTAAATAACATTGCCTATTTATTAACAACAAAACTGGTTTCTAAGTCATAAGGACTCGTAGATTATTTTATGATACCTATATAATCGAAGTTCGTCATCCTGTCCCCGGTTGCGGCGTATCCGATGCCCTAAACTTCATGGTTGTTGTGTTATTTGATGCGGTACGATGCAGAAGTTCCTCCTTCGACGCTGGTTTGCAGTAAATTGGCTATGATGTGGATCTGGCTAGTGGTCTATATATAGTGCAAAATCTGTTGCGAATGAAGCAAAGAAGAAGGGTGATAAACTCAGAAATATAGATAAGGAGAAGGACGGATTAAGGCAAGGTGAAAGGGAAACAAATGAGGGTGAACAGCTTGCAGGGTGAGGTAAAGGTAAGGTTCGTAGACACACCGCTAGGCAACTCCGGCAGCAGCGGGTCTCGAGGTTGAGTCCACTCTAGACTTCTTGGCGTATGTGAACTGGAAGTGGACACACGTGTTTAAAGCCGCCATGCTGTTGTTCTTTGAATGTTTTCTCCTAATAAAATGGTCAAAGAATCCGAGGGCATCTTAATACGGTGAGTAGAAACTAGAACAACCTTTATTTAAATATATCTGTTTTAATTATGTTATTTAGGATCAGTTATTATTTAAACAAGAATTTGTATATAGATGTACTTTATTATATTTTCTTGTAAACAGCATGGCCAGTATATATAATTTTTTCATCCGACATTATCCAGTGGCAAAGGGTATGCGTTAAAGTATTTTATTCATAAATCAGATAATATTAGTCCTCTTCTATGATGTCTGCTACAATATTTATCAAAAGACAGTATTTTTAACTACCACCTGTTTCAATTTGGTGAGATACGTAATTTCATGTGACTGCATTTAGTCAGGGACAATAAACTTTGAGGTAAATTACTTTACAAATACATTAATATTCTTTCTCCCTTTCATAAATTAATAAAATATTGATATTTTATTTGTAGCTGTCCAATCTATCTGATTGACATGCTACACCACTCTCTCGCCTTACCTGCTTTTGCTAGGTCTCCTTCCCCCACTCCAAGCTCCATGTGGCCGGTTAGGAATCGGAGCTGCAAAAGCGCGTCACCAAGCAGATTAAAAATAACAAGAAAAGGTCCTTCTTTTTCGATAAATTTAGGCAGATTTTCAGCGGTGATAATAGAATATTAATATACCACTTTGTTCAGAATTTCGTAATCTCTGTTTTTATAGATCTATATTCATGTTCCCAGTTATATATTTTTTGGAAAATTATGCTGAAAACACCCTATTTGACGATTTTTTAAGTGGAAAATAATTAATAAAATACATTTTTAATACATATGTAACGTTACGTGGTATAGTGTTACAACTGGACCCCGCCCCATACTGACGTGATTAGAGATTTGTAACATTACGTGGTATAATGTCACAACTGGACAACAAAGCATACTACCCGCTCCAATAAATTCAACTCAATTAGGATCCCTACAATAGTATTTTTCTCTGTTGTAGTTCTTGTAGGCTAAGAAGACATAATATAAACAATGCTGGACAATATATTTATTACTCAATCCAATCCTAAGTATTAATTTGTTCGTGTACTTACAATACTAATCTGCTCACAATAGAATCCTGCAAGGCTGGCCGGCACCTGGACTCCTAGATTGGCGAGTGGGTCAAGGGAGATCCAGTGGGTCAACAAAGCGACTCGGCACTCCAACTGTACTAGCGTGAAATGAACCGAGAACTATCAACATCAACTAGAAGACAATTATGTATCCGACCCCTGACGGAGACTAGAGGAACCTCCTTCAAAACATCGGGTGATTGGAGATATTCACGGATATTCCGATGGAGCAAGCGGAATCAACAATGGTGTACGTGACTGTTTGAAGGCATCGTTGACGTCATCATATGCGTGTTTGGTGTACTCCCCCCTTCTTTCCAGAACAACGAAATCCCTATATAATGGCTGTGCAAGCTTGCCATAATCGACTATCCTACGATCAACGATCGACGACAGACCATTGTCATGGATCTGGACAATGGCTGGAGAAAACTTGTAAAAATGTATCAAAATCGTCGCTTAGACGGGTGGAGTTATGAACTCTAACTTATTTATAAACTTTAAACTTTTTGCATATAATATTCAGTTTCAAAATCTAACGTATTAATATTTTGATCGCCAAAAAATGTCTAAATATTCTATCTTAGATAGGTCGCCGCTCGGGCGCTGTAACTTTTGCTTATATTTTTATTCTCGTAAATATCCTCAGTTATGTGCTGATTAGAAGTTTGACTTGTTAATATTATATTGTTTGGAATCGTAGAGTAAATTTTTTTATCGAAGTAACTTTTCATATTTAAAATTATGGTTTGATTTAACGTAACGTGAAGTAACTTTTTATTGGAATTTAAATTAGGATGACTTTAATCTTTTGTAACGTAAGTTCTGTTTGAACAGCTAAAGTTTTGTTAATTGATGGAACTGTTTGTTCCATATTCTAAGTCAGATCTGATAGTCCCGTGGGAGTTTGGCTTATGTCTGGTAGTCAAACCCTCACGTTGTGTAGACTCTGTTGTATAGTCGTCATATTTAAATCTTTATATTTATGATATCGTTTTCTGTGAATTACGAAACCTTTGGAACCATATCAAGGTGCCCATTAGGCCCTTATAATTTTGTATCGCATTTAAAAATATTCGCTTTGTTATTGTCTCTTATAGACTGGACTATCAATATTATGATGGATTTCATGTTTCCTTTTGTTTAAACACTTGCGCAACTTTAATGATATAAAGTTGTTGGCTTCGAGCATAATTTCCAACTGTACTCATAATGATATAATGAGACCAATTTTTGTTATCTGCGCTATTGTCATTTAATTGAATAAACTGCTTATTTTGTTGAATCTATATATTTTTTATAATTTCCATTTTTTGAATGTTAAGTTCATCCTCTCCCTTTTATCCCTTTTTTTGGCCGGGGGGTACAGGACTCAGAGAGGGTGCAACACATATAATTGTTAATAGTCCTTTTTTTTATCGGAGAAAAGATATTAAATTTATATCTCAAATTTACGATTAGATATAACCCTAGAACAATGCCTCCAAAATACGTCACTTGATGAGCCTATATAGGACTCTTAAGTGTTAAGAGGCCTTTTGTCAGTTTCTTAATAGTGTTATGACATGGCCTTGAAGGATGTACACATATATATATAAATATCAATGCATTACACACATAGGTGGATGCATTCATATTTGCTTACTTGTCCACCAATATGTTGTAATAACATGTTTGAATGAACGTTTCGCAATCATCAAGGAAAGATTGCCTATTGGAACCTCTTCTCTTGTTCTATTTTCTGAGTCCCGTCCTCCCATATTCCATGACCCGAGGCCATTCCTCGATGTTCCAATACATGCCGTATATACATCCATTCTGTTCGCCGACGCCGCGATGTATTGGATCCTACTCTACTCTCATCAATGCTGAGGTTCTTACTTGGTAGGGTTTCCCTTGGTGATTGATTGTGTGCTTCACTGAGCAATAGAGATTGAAATCTCAGCTCTATACAGGTTGTTTCGAATAGACCTACACTCTGCTCTATCATCAATACATCCTTTAGGGTTTTATTATATTTGATAGATACGGTCATAGACGAATCTAAATATTATATCCTTTAAATTGGTAAATGACACCTGTACACTTGAATAAAACCAGGGACATAAGATCCTTCTGACATAGTTTGTTCTATTCTGTCCTTCAGACACTAGCTGAAGTAATGTTTTGTAATATTGTTTGTATGTGTCCTTCTGACCCTATCTGAAGTAATGCTTTGTAATATTGTTTGTATGTGTCCTTCTGACACTATCTGAAGTAATGCTTTGTAATATTGTTTGTATGTGTCCTTCTGACACTATCTGAAGTAATGCTTTGTAATATTGTTTTTATGTGTCCTTCTGACACGAGCTGAAGCTATACTTTGTAATTATGTTTCTTATGTCCTTCTGACATGTTGGATTTTTAGTCTGAATGACTAATTATGTTGTATGTCCTTCAGACATTTTGTCCTTGATCAGAACAAATAATTAAGTCCTTCATACATGTTTTATTTAGCCAAAGTAACTAATTGGTTAGTACCTATCGTCAGATAGTCTGGTTATATTTTTCTTATGTCCATTTGACATAACTTAAATATGGGAGTTTTTAGCTCTATATCTAAGGAGGACCAGGGGGGCAAGTTTTTCTAATCCATGTATTCATTTAACTATGCTGAGTGCTTAAGGCACAGTAATGTTTCGTAACGCCCTAAACGGCATGTTCACATGTTCTATATTTGTATGGCTACAAGCAGTTTGTCTGCGCCTTTTGTCTATGGCATATTTAGGTCAGTGTCACACTACATTATTTTTGGCATCTTCTCTGTGTTAATATTTAGGGTGTGCAAAGTGCGGAACACGGCTAGTTTCATAAAGGGGCCCGCACAGATAGTATTTCCTTTCGCCCCTTGTTGGTGCCTCATTTGGCTATGTCTATGTATTTAATGTTAGATTGTACTAGCATTGTTGCATACCCCAGGGTATGGGTAATTGTTTACATGTACTATTGAATGCTCCGGCAGTACCCACCGGGAAAACACCTGCCATAGTACTACATGGTGTTGACACCTGATTGTTAGCCATCTGTATGAATATAATAGATCCTCCAGTTAATGTTCATTATTTAGAGTATCTATGGGACTCTTCTTTAATTTAAAACAAGCTAGCTAGCTTGACCCATATCTAGCCTATTAACTCTAAAACTATAGGATTTATAGTAGTGTTATTTTTTAGTTACTCTTTCACTATGTTTTCTGTTTGGACTCTTCTGGCTGTAGTCTGGCGCAAGTCCGACTACCTTTGTGTTCTTTCTACTTAACTTCCCTTTTAACCGTTACTATGTTGTTTTAGACATTTATTCTCCCGAGCTACGACAAGGTCCTATATTTCTGGAGTTGTTAAATCCTACCATATGTTCAATCTAAAGGTGTTGTTTTGCTTTTTGCTTTGAATTTATACTTGATACTCCGAACTAATGTTTCTGACAGTAACTGATATTTAAATTTAAATCTTGTTCTTCTTCTGTAAACCTTTATCTCATCTTATTTTTTGGTTACAGTAAATTTATTTCTGTTATCTAAGTATTATTCTATGTTTCAGCAACATAATCCCTCTTATTTCCTTATCGTGTATTTACCTTGTACTAGTAATCGGTACCTCCTCTACATATTAGAGTGAAGGGGAAGCAACGATTCAAGACACGCATCCGTGCGCGTCACCTGGCCTACACGTCTCCAACAAATCAGACAAAGGCAGACTTGTGCCTTAGTCCTTGCGCCCAACAGTTCGTGTACTCTGGTTATTATTATTATTATTATTATTATTATTATTATTATTATTATTAGCACCGCGTCTTACTACCCGTTCGGGTTATACGCACTTACGCTAATGTGCAATGGTAGGGTGATTGTGAGATGAAATGAAGGACCTACAGTTTAACGTGGAATCCGAACCACGGTGGCGGCCTGGCATTCCCCACATTCACAAGATGTCTTGTCAGAGATGAAGGAAGGGTTTGGTAATCAGATAAATCTTTGCCGGGACCGAGGATTGAACCTCGGCCGCCAGCATAGAAGTTTGACACCTTACCCCTAGACCACCAGGTCACCTCTCTGGTTATTAATGACATGGTCTTACCGGGAACGGGTATGAGGAGAGACTTTATAGGAAATGCATCCGATGTTAAGAACCGTAGTGATAAGCCTAAACGAGGGAGACCTTCTCCATAAATGTATTTAGTCAAGATTTGAACCTAGACCTCCACACCTCTGGCAGTTCAACTTGACACTCTATTACATGTGACCCAAGGAGTGGTTCCATATATGTTACATATTAGTTAGTAAAATGAATGGATGGATCCACATTTCACCAATCATAAATTCTTTGGCTATGCCGAGAATCGAACCATAGACAGAGACGATACCGACTTAGCTAAGGTGCCCGGTTACGTTCTCCGTCTCTAAGAAAAGCAAGTTACATTAATAGAAGTTAGGGCAATTAAAATACACAATGTAAACTAATTTTAACAAAACATCTAATAAATGCACAATATATTATAAATATAATATGGAAATCTCGAATCCTTAAGACATCCGCCTCAGTCAGCAAAAAAGTATTAATCTCGGTCAGGCCACACGGCTTAAAATAAAATGGTTTGTGTCGTTTTCTGTAACTACTTCTCTAGTCTGTCTAAGCTTATACTCCCCTTTGATCTTCGCCTTTGTCATGTCAATAAGAAAGAGGAGATATAAAAATAAGAAACTTATTATCTGAAGGTAAAGGCTATTAGTTCTCAAATCGTCACCCGAGAATGCAATTGTTCTAAAATTGATAAATTTTAGACATTTGGTGTTAACGTTTATTTAGAATGCATATGATTTACCGGCAGTGAAGTAGCTTAAATAATTTATCTCCTGCCTGAAGCTCTTCTCTTAAGTTGGGAATGTAGGATACGCGAGGGAAGTCAATTGTTTTTGCAATTTTTACTAAAAAAATGTTTTGGCTAATATAAATAAAAAATTTATACAGTACAAACATAAAGTTTAATTTTCTTCAGATTGTGACCTCAACATTTCTTTAATATCTGTCAAGAGCATGGCAGAATTGGATGACAAACTTTTTAAATGAAGAGAAAATGTTTTCATTAAAGTCCAGACACCCTTGAAAGATATTCAAGGAATTTTGAGCTCTCCATCTGAAGAAAATTAAATTTTTATGTTTGTAATGAAGAAATATCTGATTCCTTTTGATCAAAATATATTTTACTAAAAAAACTTCAAAAACTCTTACCTTGTCTCATGATCCTTATATCCTACATTAATATCATTTTTTTCTAGAGTTTTTACTCTTAGATTATTAATTGTATTTCCTCTTGTTCGCTTTCTTTGAAATATCCATGCTTGTGGATGAAATATCCTAAAAAATATTTATTTTTATATAATATGTGTCTACTAAAAAAAGATCAGTTTTAAAATAGTTCACAAAGGGCAGATGAAATAACGTATAAGTTTTGACCAATAAATAGGCAATATATCGTATATTTTATAATCTAAACAAAGCATATAATATTTTATCATAAATTAAAATAAACATAATGTATAATCATTTTGCCATATTTGAAGTTTATAATATTATATCCTCTTAAAGCAACAACAAAATACACAGGTGTGTTATAACTTTACACATTTTATTTGAAACAGTATGTTGACAGCACACAGTATATCTAAAATACCGTTATTCATAAGCTAGATATAGCTGGATAAAAATGAGCACGCTTACAATATGTTCTCGTTCTCCTATTGATTAAAAACTAATATGATTTGCTATATAAAATATATGTTATTAAAATTCATAAGAGAAATTTCTTTTTTTCTTTGTAACGATTGATGTGTTTAGTAAACTACTTTATATGAAAATATCTTGCAATTTTATTTAGTTTAAAAGTTTTAACATGAGGATTGTTTATCGAAGTAAGGATTCGGAGGTTAGTTTAAGGCAAGTACATCTGAATTATATTTGAGTGGAGATTAGAAAGTTAGTGGGGTGGAAAACACATGATAACCCCTGGCCCGCCTTACCCCCCACCCACCAATTCTCTAGTGACGTTTTTTGAGATCCGGACCTCCAACTTCCAATTACCGTAAATACATTTTTTTGTGATATAGGTGACTTATACAACCCTACCACCTATTAATGACAGTCACTTCCTTCGAATATGTCTAAAAATAGATAGGCAACCTTTTTTTACAGCAACTAGGACACATACGTACTGTATAACTTCTTTCTCTCACTCTTGCGGCAGGCCATGAGCAATCCAATACGAATCAAGCGGTAAGAGGAGGTAACGCGGCCTTCCTCGTGGTTAATTTGAAAACTACTTTCACGTAAGCTGGTTAAGGGAATAAAATTATAAATTGTTAATGCTTCCCCTTCAAAATCTCAATGAAGTCATATTCTATTACAACTGAATGTACACGCTTTTTTTACATTTTAACGACTCATTTCCTATAGGCCCTATGGTGAGTTCGAACAAAATCTATACCATGATCGATCGGTTGATCGCGATCGACGCAATGGACATGCCTGGTCTATACATTCTATTTAAACGTGTGTCAATCAAGATGACTTGTAACACTGATCGATAGGTTCTTGAGAGCAGTATTATATCTATACCTGGAAATAACAGATATTTAAATGGAAAATGTTAATACTCAACTTAAATTTAACACCATCCTGTCACTCATCTTGGCATACACAATTAGCTCGTCTCAATACATCAAGCGATCTCTTTACTTTTTGTTAAATTATTTTCATTCTCATTTTTACGTTCTAATATCAAGAGAAAGTATTGTAATTGTGAAAATTGTTGACCTCGATGAATCTTTTCGTTTTATGTGTTTTAGAATCCAAAAAAGTGAATTTTATATTTCTGTCTCTCCCCGTGCGTGCATGTCAATTTGTCTTTCTCTGGCCACAGATCTTAGTGAATTTGAAGGATTATATTCATACTTGATATGTATATTTCATAGATAAATGCCCCAGGACTTTTATTTTGACTTTAGCCCTTTAATTAAGAGTAGTTTACTATTAAATGATATTTTAACTTTGAAATTTTTCCAAAATGCCTCTAATGATTGGTTTATACTGGACAACTATGGAGTTGTTTATTTCCCAAATAGCACTGTATACTTGGTTCTAGGGTAAAAATTGGTTGAAGGTTATTTTACTGATTAGTTTTTTTCAAATTTATAATATTTTTAAATTGGCTCTAGTGAATTGTTTAAAATGTATTCATAACTATAGAGTGTTTGACTTGACAAATAAAACTGCATACTTGTTCTTTGGGAGAAAATTATTCTAAGTGTATTTTACAGATGAAGTTAATGTAATTTAGATATTTAAAAAAATATATATATGTCAATTTGGTCAAAAATAGGTATCTGCTAAGTACATTTTTACAAAATGAATAGTGACAAATATTTTTTATCAAAAAAATATTTTACAATGGCTTAGTTATGACTGAATTTTTGTAAGATTTTTAAAAAAATAGCTTAAACGATTTTGTTCAAAATTGGTATCGGGAACCATTTTACGTGATCAATCATAATGTATGTTTATTTTCTAAAATACATTTAATTTTGGGTAGTTTACTTACAAAAAATTATAGAATTTTTTTTTTTTATATATTGGTCTTGAAGATGAGAAAAACTTTTTATGATATATAAGAGTAAATTTTTATTTTTACAAATATAATAAAATTAGATTAAATTACAAATATATTATTTTTGAAAATTTGAAATTTTTAAACATATCAGAATGTGTGTATTCAGGATGTATATATATATATATATATATAATGTTTTTTTGTGATTAACAAAATTACAGATTTTTTTTAAGAACACTTACTTAAGGGTAGTTTACTGAAAACTTATTTTTGGACATTTTATTTTAAGCTATAATGTGCAATCTGGGATTTTTTTTTTATATTGTGTCCTAACATTTAATTTTACTGCTAATCTGGCATTTATTTCGATCTTCTTTAATACATTTATCATTCAGTTAACTGTGACCTTGTAACACTTTCGACTTTCTAATTCTCTAACACCTTCTGAAATCTAAATCCTCTCTCAAAATGAATGCTTACTATTTTATGATACAATAAACATTGAATATATGTGACGCAGGAAGGGTAATTAAAAATTAATTCACTGTTTCGATGACTTTCGAAAATATTAGCAACTCTGTTTACTGAACAGTGATTCTGCTTGACTTAGAGCTGGAAGGCCGAAGTGTGTATCGACCAGCAGTCAGGTTGATCTCCTTTATTATGTCATCGATGTTGATCCTGCAAATAATTAATGAAGATACAATCCGTACTAATAGTTATAGCTCTTACAATTATATTAATAACTCAATTATTTTACAATAGATGTGTCAGTAAAATAAATTATAGCATTTACATTGCAAGTAAATGGTAATATTTTTTTTACTTTTAGACATATATTGTTTTTATTTTGACCTGTGATTTGCTAATTTTTTCTAATTAGTTCAACTGTTACAAATGCAATATTTTATTAAGGTTTCTTTAATGTCTAATAGAGTTAGTAGTGAAAAAAACTATCCTTCACATATTTTAGTTATTTTAAAGTTATAGCATATATAATATGGCAATAATGTAGGCCTGTCACTTTACAAAATAAAGTTCTGCATTCAGTAAAAATAAGTCTGAACATGTATCAAAAATCACTTTTAATCTTCTATAAAGTTCTCCACATGATATCAGTAAGTATATAATCTTTTTTATTCTTTCCAAGCCTCATGTTTAGTTCCTTTTAAAGGTCAGACAATAATGATTTATTTATCCGATGTGTGTATCTCAGAATGACATTAGAATAATCTGGTAATATTGTTTAGAGACATCAAAGAAAAAATCTAAGAAGATAGCCTTACAAATAAAGTTGACAATAATGCTAATGCCTGTTTGGAAAGCTGTTTGAGAGACAGCTCCAGACAAACCTTCCTCTTTGCTTCCACGTTTGGCCGCTCTGATTGAAGTTGCTTTCTAAGATCAAATTACAAAGTTGCGACCAGGCAAGTAGTTTCTAAACCAAGTGAAGTGCAAGCGGACTGGGGGGAAGTCGGAGAAATGGTTTTGGGGGTGGTGAATACATTCCTATTGACAGTTTCCCGCTCGCACCGCCCTAAAGCTTTCAAATAGGATTCCTCTACACTTCACCACCTCATTTGTAAGGGGGAGAGGATTAAGTAAATCACTTCTGAGAGCTTCAAGTCAGCGTTCATTTGTGAGGATTTAATATTGAAGCTAACGCAAACGAAAGAATAGAGGCTTTTAAACCTGCCCTATCACAGACCACCAAAATAATCTAGAATTGGGGTTATTAAAAATAATTATGGATTCATCTATTCAAGCTTTATTTTGTTTTCGTAACTGAACCTGATATTTAATCACACGTTTTAGAAAATAGTTAATTTTAGATAGACTGCCATTAGTTTTGCACATGTGATGTGCTTTAGGGGTTGAGGATACAGATCATTGCCTAAAAAGAATTAAGATATTATATACATATATTTTAAAAATGTTTCTCACTTTTCTCTAGATGTAGATCTATGTTTTTTTTCTCATATAAAGTTAAAGTATTGTAATCTTGAATAATCTCAACCTTCTCCATCTAGTGATGAATCTTAACGATTAATTAACCCCCCAATTGCTGGGTGTTTCAACTTTTGTCTATAACTGGGGTTATACTTGAGATTGTTTACTTGATTTGGTCCAAATTTGGTGTTATATGGTCATATCTGAGGGGCTTAAATGTAGTTGACAAATAATTTATTTTTGAAAATTTAAATTTTGTTATACATAAAGATGGATTATTGTGATTAACAATATGATATGATTGTTTTTATGAGAAAAATATTCTAGCTTTAAAAATTATCTTCGATGATATAATACACAATATGAAAAAGTTGTGTCGTACCATTTATTTAGTTACGGTTAAACTCTAATTTATCTTCCAACATCTTCCAACTTGTAAAATAATTGGAATCTAAATGTTCATCAAGTTTTCCTGTGCTCTATGCTTCTCTTCCAGAAGTTCACAATTAATTAATTTTGTTTAAACTATTGTATAATACGTGTTACGTCATGTAATACTTTTATTCTCTCTCTTTTTTATTCATTGCGACACTTTTATTCTGATTTCATGAATAAGGTCAATAATATCCTCGAAAGATCGCCTTTTGTTCTGTCAAAACCAGAGATGTATATTTCATGGACTAATAAATCAAAATTACCAGCATCGTTTACCACATGGTCTAAGGCGCTACTCCCCCAGTAAGCTAGACTGCCAATGATGGGTATATTGAGGTTCGAATCTCGATCAGGTATGATGAGGGTGGTTTTCCAAAATGGTTTTCCATTCTCCCCTCACGCAAATCAGGGTAGATTTCATCTAAATATTTCATTCCTAATCCTTCAAATCATTAGCATAATAATAATTATTATTATTATCAACCATAATAATTATTATTATCGATAATAATTAATAATTATTATCAATAATAATTATAATTATTATTATTGTTACTATTATTATTATTATTATTATTGATAATAATAATAATAATAATAATAATAATAATAATAATTATTATTATTATTAATAATAACAATAATAATAATTATTAATATTAATTATTATTATTAATATTAATTATTATTAATAATAATAATTATTATTATCATTATAACCAAGTCTTACTACCCGTTAGGGTTATACGCACTTACGCTAATGTGTAATGGTAGGGTGATTGTGAGATGAAATGAAGGACCTACAGTTAAACGTGGGATCCGAACCACGGTGGAAGCCTGGCATTTCACCAATTCACAACTTGTGATTAATACACGTCTTATCAGAGGTGAAGGAAGGGTTTGGAAATCAGATAAATCTGTGCCGGGACCAAGGATTGAACCCCGCATAATTAGTACATAAACGTATAACCCTAACGCCTAGTAAGACGAGATGCTAAAAAAGGTTCAAAATAAATGCTATTTGAACTAAACTAGTCCAAGATGAATTACATATTGACCCATTCTGGTGACTGCATTGTCTAAGGCCCTACTGTTGCTGCAGACTATACTGCCAATGACGGCGATATCGAGGCTCAAATCTCGGACGGGTGTACTGAAGGTGGTATTTCAGAAATGGTCTTACACTATCTCTCTTTTCACACTAATGTAGGTATAATTCCTCTAAAAATAACCTTCCTTATCCCTAAAACCATTAGCGTAGTTAGTAGATAAGCATACGGCCAGTAAGAAATTTGATAGCCAAATAAAACGACATACAAACATGAGGTTAATAATACATTCTTCCGGGGTTACGGTCATAGATTGAAGAAAGTTGTCTAGCAAAGTTGTGAGGTATCTCTGACGTGAGGTTAATAATGCATTCTTCCGGGGTTACGGTCATAGATTGAAGAAAGTTGTTTAGCAAAGTTGTGAGGTAGCTCTGACGTGAGGTTAATAATACATTCTATCCGGGGTTACGGTCATAGATTGAAGAAAGTTGTTTAGCAAAAATGTGAGGTAGCTCTGACGTGAGGTTAATAATACATTCTTCCGGGGTTACGGTATTAGGTTGAAGAAAGTTGTTTAGCAAAGTTGTGAGGTAGCTCTGTGAGGCTTATTACGAGCAGTAAAATAAATCATAATTTTCCAAATAAAGTAAAATGAGCATGGCCTGGCCTTGTTTAACAGTAGTAGGTCCAGAACATAGAATTGAAATATTTGTTCACATTAAGCACGCAAAATATTTTTATCTAATTAAAATCAATTAAAAGCCATATTCATTAATAAATTAAGGGCTATGCATATCTCTGACAACTATAATTTAAGGATTTATGCGATATTTTTAAGAGTCAAGGAATTTTTTCTTGAATTTTTCAAGATTCCAATCCCAAAATGGCCATTATCCATAGCTACCCTTATAAGCATCTCTTTTCACAAATCTTAATCTTATTCCCTTTCATTCACATTCTCACCGTCAGGGTCGTGGACTGCGCTTCCTCCCAAAGTAAGAGACTTGACTGGGTTGGCTGCTTTCAAAACCGCAGTCAACGAGATATTATTTCTAAGAGAATCTAGCTCTTCGTGCTTTTGTAAACATTTCAAATGAAACTGTTTATAAGTACATTCTGGAGTAATTGTACGGATGAAGGAATGAATAACAGAATGAATGAAGATAATCTAATGATTATATTAAAAATCCAGACAAGTATTTTTATAGCTAATATTGTTATTATAAGCTTATTTAGTTTAATTGGTTAAGTGCAAGACAAGATAAACTAACCTTAAATTAACCTCGACAATATGTTCCAAAATAAAGACAATACATAACAATTAATACTTTAAATACTGTCACTACACCCAGTCCTGCCCCCGGCGGGATGGTTGTAAAGTTTACCATGATCCACACCGTCAATACTGTCCCTACAATTTGTCCTGCCCCCGGTGGGATGGTTTTATGGATGGATTAAATGCAGAGAGCGTAGTTCTAAGGGAGCAATGAAATAGTAATCCTAGAGTTTTAGTGAATTATATTGTGGATTATGGTACAAAATGTGATTTAGTTGGTTATAATAATGGACAACATTCTAAAAGAGTTACTATCTCAAGTTGGTATTTCTGTATGCTTATATCGAAGGTGTAACTCTATATTGAACTGGTGCTAGAGCGTACTGCCGTACTCACGCGATTTCACCCAGTTTCTACTGAAAAAGTTTCAATCCTCCTTATAGTTCTAAGGTGCGTATTTATATCAATTGTTTGGCTAGGTTACAAAACACTGATTTGTGACTACATACAAATTGAATTAGTACTAATAACATATTTGTTATATTATTATAGGCGGTTTTATATTTGTCTGGCTGACTCAGGCTTACAATACAAAGAAGAAGCACCTGTATGTTATGTAACATTGATATTATCTACATGCTAAAATAATTTGACAAAACTAAGTTGTATATCGCTATTAAATTCAGATAACTATCCCTTGAAGGACTGACAGATACCAGTTGAATTATATTATTCGGAAACTCAAGCTCAAACTGCACATTTGGCTTGTTTGAATCAAAAGTAATAAAACATCCCTTTACACGTACATCCGGAAATCTATGCTAATACCATTAAAATGTGTTCAAGGTTTTGGCGTACAGCGCAGGGAGAGCAAAGCTGTCAAGCATGCATGTACAACAAGTTGCATAGGAGTTAGGCGTGTAGCACTGCACATGTAATAGCGGAAACCCTTTCTGTGCTGCAGGACCATAAATGATGACCCTCAGAACGTTTTCGCATTTCTAAATTGACTGGTGTGTTGTTTACTATTAATTGTGTTGTGTTCTGCTGCCGTGCTCTAATATGTCGAGATGTGCAGCACCATGCGCCTAAGTCCTATAAAACCTGTTGTACACGCATGCTTGAATAGCTTTGCTCTTCTGGCGCTGTACACTGAAATTTTTGACACAATTTAACGTTATTAGCATAGGTTTACCGGATGAAAATGTCCAGGGATTTTGTATTACTTTTGGCTCAAACAATCAATATGTGCAGTTTGGGCTATGAGTCTCCGAACAGCCTGTATAGTAATGTAGTCTATCATATTCAATATTTTCCCAAGTTGAAAACAAAAGCGATATAAAATATGTTTTACTTTTATTGTTCCAAGCAGCTGACAGCAAGCGTCCAATGTTGACCTCATATCCAGGCACTAGACTCAAACAAGCCTGATACCTTTGTTTATCATATGTAGATTAAGGGGAGAGTCTTTGATGGACGTGTATAAATGATCATACAATCTTGAATTCTATCCCATTAATAAATAAATCTGGCTCGCATGAGCCAATTCCAACAAAATGTGATGGTGCGTAGCGAGAGCTGATCCAAATGTTTGCTTTTTGGGCAAGTTGATAGATCTGACTCGCCATCGACCCAGATTCAAACGTGCGTGAGCAGGAATGAGACGATGTAACGGTTCCCGTCACATGGATCTCTCCTCCGATATTTAGCCTAGCCCGCTAAATAAATGATTTGTTTATTGTGGAAGAATGCCCATAGGAGTCGGATACTTCATGTGATGCGTGGAGGTTAAAGGTGCCTACTTCCGCCACGTGGCGCTACGGTACGTCCTACAGCGCTATGAACTATCCGTGGCCTGCGTGAGAACTTGATCGGTGAACTGTGGTTGAGTAAAATGGGAAGAGTTTGAGTCAGTTTTTCGCGGTACGGGTTCGTGTGTGTACGTGTGATGGACTTGAACGCCTGGGTTGTGAAGAACCTCTGTCTCCGTGGGGAGGATTTGGAGCGAAGTTTTGTGGCAGGGGTAAGGTAGACCCAATCATATTAATTAATACTTATCTTATGTACTGTCTATTTCAACTTTCAGAGTGGTTTTATTCTGGTAATGTTTACATAGTTGCACCCGTTCTAATGGGATAGTAGTGAAATAATTGGCCGGTCGGGAAGGGGGAAAACTACTTGGCGTGAGGCTGGGTAGTATTAAAACTCCCCTTCAGTGATTAAGTTAAGGGTTGATTATGATAATGACCTTCTTTATAAACGGTAATATGTTATTAATTGGTGTCTGTAATGGACAGCTATGTGGTGATGTTTTGGGGATCAATTTATGTGATGTACACTAATTGGATTGATCACTTATAATTTTTCGAATTACTATAGAATAGAATTAGATTGATCACTTATATATTTTTTTCTGATTGCACTACTGTTATGATAAATACATAATGAGTCAGAACATTTTATGTACATGTTATTGTATGCAGCGAGGGGTTATAGTTATGTAGATAATATATTTACGTTCAATTCTTAAGCTTGTTATTAGGGTACTCATATTACCAGACAGACAGTTTTGGAGCAGTAACTTAGAATTTGGAGTCCTATAATGTGGGGGCTTTTAAAGTTAGTTGTATTGATCTTTGTAAAGAGAGGTTATATTTTGGGTTGGATCCATTCTACATATATATGGGGTTTGTAGGGTCTGGGAGTTTGGTTCCCGGACTGTGTACGGTCAACCACGGGCCACCTCAGTGGTACTCCTTCACTGGTTGCATACCCGGGGCTAGTGACAAGAGGCACTCACAAGTGACCGACCAACTGGACACCCCTGAGGTTCCACGTGGAGTGTATGGTTACGCGCAGGACTCGCAGAGAACGCTAAGTGCTATATTTGTGTTCTTTTTTACTCTCTCAAAGACGATGGTATTTGAAGATGGACTTTAGATGGCTCTATTTTATAAAGTGACTGTTGTGACTATTGTAGAGTAGCGTTAGGTTTAGTTGAGATGTGCACTTTAATTATTTTTTTACAGTGGCCTCTAGCAGCTCCCAATGTTTATATTTCCTGAAGTATGTGTAAAGTCAATAAATTGTTTTCCGTGATAAATTTGTAAAGTAGTTTACTATTTATTTTAAACTAACCTATTAATGTCTCGACTTATATTTTCACTATTTAAATAATTATATGCTTCACACATTCCATTCATGCTTAGAACTTGAATCTATTTTCTAATGAAATTAAGACGAAGGCTTAACCAAACATGTAATTGGAAATATTTTAACCAAAATAATGTGTGAATTTAAAATTGAGATAAGGGATAATTTTTTTATATATCCTGATTTTTTTATGTAAGGCTTATTGAACAATATTAGTTTTGTTAACTATTAGAGTGACCCTAGGGACCCATTTTCCAGGGTTGGGATAGCTCTCATCTATATTAGGAATTATCAGGTATGGCAGATGTGATCATGGTAAACCCATGAAGGCCTATGGGTTTAATGGGGAACCTCGTTGCCTTTCAAGCAGTTGATCCCTGACCAAGAGGTCCCTTATTTTACGGGTCTACCTTACGAGGGGGAGTGTTGATCTTCATATCTACATCTGGTGACTGAACGAATTTCCTCGTTAATGTTCAGGCTCACTATTGCCAACGAGTCTAAGCATCCAAACTCTATTGTTACAGGAGGAAGTTTACTTGTTCATGGAACGTAGCTTGCATTTGTATGCCTTCAATAAAAGGTTAAATGAAGCCAACTTGTTGGGGGCCTTATAAAGTTAATTATCTTTTTGCGAAGTATGTGTTTATTACGAAATTAGTTGTTCCTTAGGTTTGAAACATTTACATTGAATCTGTTTTAATACATGTTTAATTCTTTAGTACTTTGTTATTATAAATACCTTTTTTTAATAGTCTCACTTCTTTCACAGCGAGGAATTAGAATTTGGTTATTTTGTAAGTCATGTTCTAATAGAATCATTCAGTTCAAATACAATAATATATTTTATTTTTACTATGGATATATATATAACGTTCACTTTTCAAACTAATATACATTTTACATCCACATTTCAATTGGAAACCCGAGTGGGGCTAGCGGTAAAATTATTGTAGTTTGTCTCTGCATATCTTACCACCCACTCGGGATATCCACATACATATACGATATAGGTAGGTAAGGATTATAGATTAGAATTTATATAATTTGTACACATATTTTCGTGGTAATAAAGGGGGAAACAATTTAATAAAAATAATTTTAGTACTTCCATCAAAGTTTTGAACCCAGACCTGTTAATTACCATCAATTTAGATAATATGAAACTCATGTCTTAGTCTTCATAAAAGTGTTGGTAGTAATAATACTATAATTAAATTATTAATATAATATATTCGGAAGTCTTAAGTTCTGTTTCCTTCTGGGTCTTAAATTATAACTACCTAACTTTGTGTTTGTTCGCAACACTGATATATTTTATTTAAATTGTGTATTTTTATTATGTCCTCTCATGTTATAGTTTTAGTTCACTGCTAGCCAGTATCTATAAAGAGTAAACTGTTAATAAATAATAAGACATACAAACAATCTAAGCTTAAGACAGAACACTACTTAATAATTGATCCCTTCAGTAAAACCAGTGGTAATGGCAGCATCTGAATAACAGAACGGGCCACACATAACATAATACTAAATGGATTTACTAAATTATACTAAATATGTTCACGCATCATTAGTTGAATTATCTATGAAGTCATTCTACCAAAATACTGGAATGCTGGTGACGTTGACGTCAGAATTAGAATCCCGGCTAGGTGTAGTGAGAATCTTTATTCCTAAACGGAACACTACCCTCTCAACTTTATATTTAATTTCAATTCGAGCTTCCGAATCTCTACTCCATTAGTGTAAATATGGAGCTGACCTGACAAGATAGCTAACTTACGCATTAATAACCTAGCCTGGTCCATCTAAAACACAATCCTCTAAATGAGTTTGTTTGTCAGTTTGTCAGGTGTGCCTTTCAATAGACCTAGTACCACTCCATCTTCCTTATCAACAAACCACGGGGACAGGCTGTATATTATCCCAGGATTGAAGTCCATGAGCCTATTGTACGGCAAATTATTCACGAAATAAAACAATTTCGTTTGAACCAAAAGTTTATCTAAAAGTGTTTTTATTTTTACTGGAAATATAAAATTTATATAATTATGTTATGTTTGTTTGTGCTTACATGGTCTAATCTAGACTTGTGATGCGCTGGATCACTGGTGATGGGGAAGTTTGGGTTGGAATCTCACCTGTTTGTATTGGGGGTAGTTTTCAAAACGTGATGCTTCATTGTTATGTTTACATCTCCATACTAAAATTCTGGTGAAAATCCTCTTACCAACCTAAGATGAAGACGTAAATGGTCCTGTTTCTAAGGGTAAATTTTAAAATGTATTAATTATAAAACTAAAATATGGTAAAATGATCATGCCTACTGTCCATTCTTATGTCTTCTGGACTCCTAATTTCGAAACGTGTATGTTGCAATTCACTATTGGATTTTTAGCATATTATTAATACCTAATTTTGAAACTCCTTAACTGCAAAAACTGATATAATCCCTTCTCCAACTAAACATCGTGCAAAACAGGACTCGTCTATTGACTCTGACGACGGAAAAAAACAACACTTAATTCTATAAATTATATTAATAGACATTGAATATATTTTAAAATATTTGTCTTAAGAAACAACGTTTCTTAGTCTTTGTAGATTATCCCAATATTATAGTTTAAAAATAACTAAACAAGGTAAATTAAAAATAAAACATCAACTTGGAAATGTTGTGTATAGGTGAATCTGTAAAAACTAGCTTAATGGGTTTTGTTTAGTAAAAAATCGTGAAAAAAAATTGGACAAAGCAAACTTATTTGGATGGTGAAAACCCTAAGCCTACCCACCTTATCTAATGTTTTAAAAATTATTGCAAAAATAAAATAGGACTATATTTATACTAAATTCGAATCGAATTTTTCTCTGATAAAATTAAAAATTTAAAACTGAGTAAGGATTTTGTAACACTTGACACTATAGATAAGCACGTTATCACGTAGCTGAGATAAATATTAAATTAAGATGAAGTTTAACTGATACGTCTATAATCCGTGAAAATCTTGTGACGGTAAACATAGTCCCAAGAAAATGAAAAAAAGTTTCTTAATAAAGTCAAACACATTCTTTCCCATCATGTACTCAATACAATATAAGTGTTTACAGCTCTAGTTTGGTCCAACTTTCGGTTTGCGAGATATTCACTTGCGGGTTTGCTAGCTATCGGGTTTTCTCGCTAGTCTCCAAATTAGGGGTCCTGAAGATCATAGTAAGACGTGTGACGACTGACAAAGCGACGCCGGGTTCGAGCTGTATTACCCATCAAAATTTCGCGTTATCCGTGGTGAGAGACAGTCTATAATAACCGCTCCGAAGTTGTTATTCTTGGCCCAAGTAACCTCTGAGACAATGTTTACATTGATGGAGGCATTCGTAATAGTTTCAGTCTTCATGTTTGCCCGAGTTTTTACTGGAGCAATAAATCAGTTGGTTGTATTTGTGTTCACGCAGTGAAAGCTTATGTTTGTTCACGTCATGTCACATTGAAATATGGGCCTTGTTTTATTTTATTGGTGCAATGTGTTCCAAAATTATTCCTTAACCCTAAACACGTATCATTTGAAATATAGCCGATCAAGAGCAGTAAATGCTAGTAAGGATATTAACTTTTACTATACTTCCTTTTACCATGGTTGCGACTACAGCAGGAGACAGGAGAATGCCTTATCTCCAGTCCACCTCACTACAGAATATCTCTCTCTATCTATCCTGTCCAACTCATTATACCTTATCCCTATCTTGAGCTAGTTCTATCCACCCCTTATTAATACACCCTATCCCTATTTGAGCTAGTTCTATCCAGCCCTTATTAATACACTCTATCCCTATCTAGAAATAGTTCTATTCAGTCCAACTTATTACATCCTATCCCTATATTGAGCTAGTTCTATCAAGTCTCCCTCATTACAGCGTATCCATAACTTAATCTAGTTTCATTCAGTCTAACTCATTACACCCTATCCCTATCTTGACCTAGTTCTACCCAGTCCACCTCATTACACTCTATCTTTATCTTGAGCTAGATATATCCAGTGCACCTTATTACACCTTATCCCTAAATTGAGCTAGTTTTATCCAGTCCACCTTATTACACCTTATCCCTATATTGAGCTAGTTCTATCCAGTCCACCTTATCGCACGCTATTCATATCTTGATCTAGTTATATTCAGTCCACCTTATTGCACCCTATCCCTATCTTGTCCTATCAAGTTTCCTTCATTACACCTTGTCTCTATCTTGACCAAGTTCTACCCAGTCCATCTTATTACAACACCCTATCCCTATATTGAGCTAGTTCTACCCAGTATCCTTCATTACACCTTATCTCTATCTTGATCTAGCCTCACCTAGTCCAACTTATTATATCATATAACCATATTAAGATAGCTATATCCTAAATACCTTATTTGTAATGTTATACTCCCATTTGCACCTATGATATATTTATTTAATTTGTAAAAAACACGTTTAAAATTAATTATTTGTTCTATAAGATGCTAGAAGTGGAAGTGTGGTATACCATTATTATTGTATAACATTATTATGTTGTAAATATCACATTTCTTATCAAAGATTTCCTTTCTTTCAGTCTAAATAATTTTTAATTTTTCTACCTCTTTACATATATTAGTGTATATATTATACATAAATTGCACATATATTTATGGACATCCTCTTTTTTCTTAAAATAGCGACATTTACTTTAAACTCGTATAAAATGTGAAACAAAATAATAGTCATTGTTTTAAAAACACTCCATCAAAGAGCATGAATTAAATAGTATTTTGGTACAGAAACATTGATAAAATAGGATCATCTCTCTCCACCATTGATATATCAACATACAAAACTTATATATTTTCTTCTAGTTCAGAATATATTGGTTTTATAAATAAATGTTTACAATAAAAAATTGTTATTCATAATAATACAACTTTACAACAAGAAGTTATTTTTTTATCTGAAATAATTGCACAGAGATGATACAAATTGGAAACTTCTGTATGTGTATAGTATCCTAAAAGTCAATTTTATGGAAAAATGGGAACAGCCATTTTGTTTGTAATGCATAACAATGTCTAGATACGAGTTTTAAGCAAAATCGTTGTAAGGTATTTTGAAAAATAAATCTTTTATCTTATTGTCCATTAGTAAACTACCCTTAATTTTGGGGTTGGATATCAAATTCCAGAAATCCCTCAGCAGAAATTTATGAAAACCCTAGATACCAAGTTTTAGTTTAATCGGTAAAACAGTTTCGGTTCCAGGTCGAGATAACAAACAGACAGACGGCATTGTGAAAACAAATTATCCGTTCAAGGGGTCATGAATCGTCGACATTTTTCAAAAACTGGAGCTATAATTGTTTTTATGATCACAATACTTCTCTCCCCAAGTGTTCAAGGAAAAGTAAAAATAATTAATTATACATTAAATAGCTAATAATTACTACTATAATAACCAAACAAATATTAATTAGCGTGTCATAACCTTACCAAATCGGTTAAGGACATGGGCCCCCACATAACTTTTCCCAGGTGGGTCAAATATAGTTCATCCCCCATGCACACACAAGAACACACGCACGCGCTCGTGCAGTTCCTTTTCTCTGTTCTCAGACGATAAGATTATGATGGAATTTCAACAATAGCCTAAAATATAGTGACAGATTTAATTCGAAAATGTGTCTAGTGGATGCGGTGATCATATACCATGATTGCAAATCTTAAAGTTGTTACATTTTGTAATAAAGAATTGTAAGATGAACAAGAAGATTAAAAAATAATAACATAATAACAATATTTCCGTGTCAAAGAAAACATAATTCCACGGTGGGGGGAGCAAGTGCCCCTCTTGCCCGTTACTGCGGGCGCCCATGGTTAAGGCATGTTTATATCCATGTTTTTTTTTGTACTGATGTTAATTTTTAATGGATGCGTGTAGTGAAATTATCAGGTCTTAAGTTGTAGACTGGCAACATTTTAGATTAAAAATTATAATTTGGTTTCAAATTGTGAGGTTCAATTGAGCATTTATAATATTTACAAGTACAAGTTGTGACGTGAAGGACATGTACTCGTGATATCGGGGAGAGTAATTTGAAAATCTACATGGTAAAAAGCCACCCTTGGCGCATTCTAGCGGGATAGTAGCGCAGTTATCTCTGAATCAAAGATGACCAAGTGCGATACGAGTCTAATGCTTTGCTCTAGACCGCTCGGCCACTGCAGTGATAAGTTTAGTATTAAACTATAATAACGAGGGCGCACTTTAAGCAACATGAACTCTGTAAATATGAAAATATCATTGTAATTAGAAGTGATGCCTGTGCCGGTGGGCACGGAGGCGACGGGGGTAACTTCATCTTGTCTGGTTTGCCGGTACGGGGAGATCGTGACTTGAATCCTGGAAGGATATCCTGAGATGAGTTTCTTTGATGCTTTCCTTCACCATTCTTCCCCCCTCAAAGGTATACTACCTTACCCTCACCCCCCTACAGTAGTGTAGATATTATTATTATTATTATTATTATTATTATTATTAGCACCGTGTCTTACTACCCGTTCGGGCTATACGCACTTACGCTAATGTGTAATGGTAAGGTGATTGTGAGATGAAATGGAGGACCTACAGTTTAACGTGGAATCCGAACCACGGTGGAGGCCTGGCATTCCCCACATTCACAAGATGTCTTGTCAGAGGTGAAGGAAGGGTTTGGTAATCAGATAAATTTGTGCCGGAAGTAGATATATAAACAGCCGAGATGGGTAGTAAGAAGTGATGGGGGCTAATTATCACAGACTAACGTTATTTTCCGATTCCTACAGATGAGTAATGTTGCCAAATTTGAAGTTTGCTCTCATTTCCAGCAAGTGTTACAAGACTTCCTCGGCACATTAACTCAGTAGATTAGAGCCCATTTAAGGACGATCTAATTTCCTTGTACGCCTGACTCAAGTCCGTTTCCTTAATGGGTGCATCTCTAACTCAAGAGCACCAGTAGCGCGACCATGTTTACGACTGACGTGGAACTACGCCCAGGGGTGCAACATCAATTATGTTAATAGCACTTCAACACTGAGGGGAGCTGGAACAACTTTTAAATAATTGCGGTCTAATTGGTATTTAGTGAACTAACCCTGAGTAGTGTACTCGCATGTGCTAATTATAGTATTTTCATTTGGAGGAAGAGATATTTTCTTCTATTTACATGCTATTTATATATTTGATGATTTAATCCAATAGCAATGGCCTTATTGACGTTTATCTTTTTTTACAATCTGTTATCAAAATACCAAACCCTTCCTTCACCTCTGACAAGACATCTTGTGAATGTGGGGAATGCCAGGCCTCCACCGTAGTTCGGATTCCACGTTAAACTCTAGGCCCTTCATTTCATCTCACAATCACCCTACCATTACATATTAGCGTAAGTGCGTGTAACCCGAACGGTTAGTAAGACGCGGTGCTAATAATAATAATAATAATAATAATAATAATAATAATAATAATTATAATGTTATCAACATATAATTCGCGATTACCAACAGGCTGTTCTAATGGCCAGTGGTCATACCCGTCCAAGCGTCTTTAGTTCTGATCCTAACAGGGTTAGTATAGTGTTTGATCACCTTTGATTCACGTGTGTCAATTTATATCTTTGTGTTAGATTTAAATATTAAACATGTTGTGTTCGGGCACCAGGTAGTTCCACGTGCCCTACTAACACTTAGATTTGGTGTGATTTAAATAATAGATAGCTTGATTTAAAGATGACAAATAAATATTTAGGATTAATATATATCTCACTTTGGTTGTGATTATGAGATAATGAATATAAATAGTGGAAGTTGAGTTGGAGTGACAAGGTCATCTCCAACTTCTTGACTGCTTGAGTGTTTAACACACGTCCAATATGTTTTATAATGTTATCGCGAGTGGTATTTTTTTCAATGGCTACCGTGAGTGCTTCTTTTAACCATTAAAGTATCCTCTTAGACGATTTCCCTTCTTTAAAAGGAATCAGCAAAGATCGCTTTCACTGTCACTGAAAAAATTGTGACTTGGTTCGTGCAGATCTTTTACAATGGCCCTGTTATTTACTGCTAGTTTTTAAGGATTGTAGATCCTCATTTTAAAAGTGGGACAAAGTGACACTTTAGTACGTCCTTTATTAAAACCCATAAATTACGCTAAAATTAACGTTAAATAGTATATTATGGTTCACTGTCTTGAAACTAAAACTAGAAAATGATCTGAAACTGAATGCAGGACTCGCAATCAGTGTAGTTCTCTATTTGCTTAAAAGTGTTAGTTGCGCTTGATTTGATAACAACCCGACACACGCTTCAGTGTGCTATGCGTAGAACGCTGGGTGCAGAGTAAGTGAATGGTGTTGAATGGGAGTGAGCACACGATGAGCGTTGATCGTTGCCCAACGGGAAAAGATGGACTCAACTTCAACTTGTATCAAACCAAATTGTTGGACCAACTATCGTTCACCCTTCACACGTGAATAGGAGTCTATCGGAGCGCACACTGTCGAGTGAACAGTTGGATGGTTTCCCTATGTACTACCTCAATTTCGACGTTACACCATTAGAACAAAATGATTGAGTACAAACTATTTACTCATATTAGAGGTCAATAATATCATAATTTGGTGTGGGTCTGAAAGAAAAAATGTAGCTACTTACAGTTAAAATTTATTTTATGTTCCGGTGAAAGTGACCGTTGGGATTAACTCAGGCTCAATAATTAAGAATGCTTCTCTTCTTATAAAATATGATTAGTTAGGCGCTTAGAAATATATTTGGTCCAAATGGTATGATAATTCTGGGGAGTGGATACGGCTACATAATAGTGAGTTGTATCCTTTCCTTTGTACTCATCACAAGGCATTGTTAGGATAATTAAATAGCGCAGATTATGGAGGGCAAGATATGCCCCGTGAATTTGAGAATCTAGAGCCATGGTCAATTATTGAGGGGAACTGGATAGAGCTAGATTAAGATAAGGATAAGATGTAATAAGTGGGACTAGATATAACTCTCTCAAGATAGGGATAGGGTGTAAATAGGTGGACTGGACATAACAATCTCAAGATAATAATAATAAGGTGAAATGAGGTGGAATGGATATAACTAGCTCAATATAGGGATAAAATGTAATTATATGGACTTGGTAGAGCTAGCTCAATATGGCTTAGGGGTAAATTTTGTATGTGCAGAAATGAACTTTGTAATACCTAGTGGCATTGATAAGGTAAATAAGGCAAGCACAAATAGCCGCTGTTTCCTCCACGTCCATTTCAAATAACCAACTTGTTTCATCCTACATTGGCTCCACTCTGGAATGACCAACTGTTCTGTTTAATGTGCCTTACCAAACCAACAAAACCGTTTAGTCGGAATAAAATTGTTCGTCTGCTCCTCGACTAAAGCCTCTTATCTGGTCTGGTTTTATAGTATCATGCAGGAAGTTTGTTCAAATCCCGGCATGTTTTAGTGAGTTATGTTTATCATAAATGATTGTTTACTCTCCCTCCTCTCTAATGAGGTTACGCCCCTCTAAATTCTACCTTGCTCCAGTATACACTAGTCAGATATCCTGGATGGGTGGTATATATGAACTTGACTTTCCCTACTTCCTCCCAAGTTTCAAGGATAAACTATTATGATGATGTATGACCTAATTTTTCCTCGTCCACCACAGTGTAATTTTATTATTGGTCCAACCAATTTATTTTGTGGAGGGTTTCAGTAAACTCAACCCATGAACAAGATCTTGATAGGATCTTCCATCTGTACCGATCACCATTTCTTCTGGCTACGGCCACAATAAACTAAATGAGGGTGGACGGAAACTATAAGAAATTTAATATTACATAAAATATGAATATTTGCAAGTTTAAGAAAAAATTGTATTATTTTTTCAAGGCAAAAACACCAGGGTAAATAAAAATTACATGTCCTCACAAGGCAAACTGAAGAGTGATGAAAAAAATAAATATGGCTGAGGCTGCACTTGCGCAGTACATTTGAGAATATATTTCACAATCACAAAGTAAATTATTCATTTATCATAATTAGTCTGGAAGAGACCCAATAACAATCAAAATTGTTAGTATAATAATAAAGAACTTGAAAAACCTATTTTAAAAGGTTAACAACGCGTCTGAATCAGCATTGTGAATTCAGACCAAACAATTTTAAATATTAAGATTAAATTTAAATTCTTAATTATATAAATTACACAAACGTTTGACTTCCCGACATAACTCAAACTTCTGTGGGACTATTACTTACACCATCTTTGAAGTAATCGAGAAGATTCCGACATGTTAACATTTAACATTATAATAAAAAAACTAATATTACATTAAAATATATGTAATCTCCCACTAAACGAATTGGTAAATGGTAAAGTTAAAACTTATAAAACATAAAAAATTAATTACATTAATATATCCTTCAAAGAAAATATATCTACAAAATATTACCTATAAACGAAACAGTATCAAATTTTAAAGTTCAAAGAGTGATTGGTAGTCCACAAGAGCGATACAAATTATATTTGAAATTTGCCAAGCTGGCAAAGAATCAAAAGTTGCTACCTATTATAATATCTAAGATTTACAAAGAGACTAACACCTAAGCACCAAATGAAAACATTGAGTGTTTCATATGAACCGTAAAAATAATCTAATACCTATGTGAGGCGGTTCAAATACACTAAAAAAAATTAATAAATAGTAAAAACAAAAGATAGAGTGCGCTGAGTGTATAAATTTGCCTAAAAACAATGGGTATACTTAAATAATACTCAGCACACGCAATTTGGAATAATTGCGGACACGTCCTCACGGCCGTCCTCAACAATAGGTAACCAATGCCCAGGGACGTGACTAGATCTTTAGTTTTATAACCACACATGAATTTACATAACTTATAATAACGAAGGATGCTAGTGAGAGAGGGAAGAACAAATATCTCAGTTAACAGTAGTTTATTTAATTTCCCAAGAAAAATGAGAACAACAATAGATATAAATATATAAACAATCATCAAGTATGTAATGTCTTTACAACTTTATTCCATGGCCTCATACAATGAGCGCCAAATTTAAAAGCGAATATCTACGCTTGCTATGGAAAGCAACAGTTAGTTGTGAAAAATAAACAATTAAACCTCAGCCTAACCTTGTACTGTTCAATACGACAATTACTAAAATATAACCTATATACATTACTAACAATACCTTACCAGTCCCAAAAAAGGGGGAGTATATGATTAAACCTAACTGAAATATTACCAGCTGTTGGTGTTAGATCAACCCATGCATTATATTGGCCTACACCTCTCGTTTACAATCACAAACATGGTTGCCATGACAACTTCCTTTTACCCCAATGGTGCGCTGATGGCGGCAGGTAATCCATGTTCAAGGGTGAACATCAAAAATAACCTAACAAGAACTATTCTAATAAAATAAACTTTAAATATAAACCTCGCAAGGTGTTTCATTAAGTTAAAGTTCATAGACAAGGTAAAATTATGAATGGCATAATTTATAAGTCTTAAGTTCTGAACCAAAGCTCATTAACCTTTGAAAATAATTAACAAACGCAGGTTTTATTGAGATTATGCCATTAATATAAGTGCACAAAACGTAACATATACAAAAAAACATAATATGATACCAGCAAAGTTTGCATGATTTTAAATTTATAATGCCCTAAGTCTTACGTTCAATAATGCCGGACATAAGGCAAAGTTCACAGTTAAAGATTTAGATCTAGTGTCATTTAAATCAACACAAACGCCAAACGAAGTAAAATCGTAAATGTTTCTCTAAAATATTAAATCTGAAAAGTCTTAAGTTCAATTACTTTATGCATAATGCTAAGTGCAAAGTTTTAAGTTATATGTAGCCAAATATTTGAAGACTCAACCAAATGCCAGTATGAAAATTGTAAGTCCATTTATCATGACAGGTCACTAAAGCACAAGTTTGAAAGATCAAGTCTATTCATTATGAAATAACAACTAAGTGCCTAACAGGAATTTAGAAACGTTAAAGATTTCATCTAAAATGAATTTAGCTTACATAGTTAATTTTGAAGCGTTCGCCTGTTCAAGCGAATTCCAACGCCAGTCCAAGAGTGGCATATAATTCACACGATCCTTCTTTTATACCAAAACACAGCTTGCAGAACACGGAACCATGGNGGTCGTGGAACTGGCGGAGTGTTTCTTCTTTTCCACCTAAGGTCTTTGGGCTCTGGCGAATCGTCTAGAAGCATCTTGGTGGGCGCGTCTCAGTTTATCGAGGTCCGTTGAGTTGATCAGGTGCGTGTGTATAAGTGGGCCGGGCGTGTTTACACTGGAGTTGGCAGCAGACGGCATCAATAGAATAGGGTAAGTCCGTAGTTTTCTGTATTTTTGTAGTTAGCCAGCGGCTAATGCTACACATAAACCAATTTACTTTCAAAAATTAAATCTTCTAGTGAGAAAGTTACCGATGCCTACACTGAACGATTTCAATTACATATTAAATTGTGTTCTAAACACTCAAGCCCATTAAAGGTTGTATAAATGTTAAATAATCATTAAAATATATAAGTTTATTTATTGCCATCCTGGAATGATAGCGTCCAAGTCCAGTCAAGGACCTCCCGTATAAGTGTCATCTGTAATAGTCAATAATATTCGCCGAGCTCCCTCGTTATTTAGGTCTAGTCGATGGGTAAGAAGGTGGGAGTTTTCTTATTAAAATGACAACGCCACTCAGCTAACTCATGTTAACTGCACTCTCTTGTTAGCAATTGCCAAATTTGGCTCGTTCCCAAAACACAAACGCCGGATATCCGGTGAGTTGGAAGTTGTCTCTAAGTACACCCATACAGTCACGTACACCAGAGTTCTGGTTAGTTGCAGTCCAACTTTGCTTGTTCCCAAAACACGTACGCTGGAAATCTGATGAGTTGGCTGTAGAATCGAAGTAAGCCCATTCAGTCACCTACACCGGACACCAGTTAGTTGCAGTTCAAAATTGTGAGTGGCCCATTGGTAGCCCAGCCAGCCAATCAGTGTATTTCTGGATCCACAAGTTCAACATGTACAGCTGCACAGGGTGGTAAGGTTTAGAGGGGTGGCAAAACATTATGGAAATAAGACAAATATAGTAAACTTTATGTAACCAGTAAACAAATTTATAGCATTTTGCGTGAAGTATAAAAAATAGCGATTCGTTAGCCCCCTCTCATCATTCGTTATTAAAGAACAACAGATTCTTTCATATTTACGAAAGATGGCAGCACAGCTACCTTCAAATCGACTGAAGCGCTTCATATGCTCTAATTTGGTAATTTAACTTATTCCCCCCACTCTCCCAAGTTTGTGTTGGTATTACTTTGAGGCGTGCTTTATTTACTTGTCCATATTGCTCAGATAGTTTATTTTTGTGTGTTCTATTTAAATAGTATTTTTCAAGCTCCGGATACAATTCGACACAGAAAAAAACTCCCACTTTAGTTGTATTGTAAAAAATGAACAATGTAGGCCTGATGGTGGACAATACTAAATCCTAAGAATTGATTCACCAAGTAAAAGTTGTCAGAGTATTGGGGATTTGGACATGTCTTGTGACAGCTTAGCAGTAGCAAACTATGAACCAACAAATATTGAGGTGTGTGGAATTATTTCCCAATAAAATAAAGAGTGTGAAGATGCCGAAGTTCCAAGAGATTGTGTCAATGTACAATCTTTGCTCCCCAAAATAGTGGACTTGACCATTACAAGTCCAACAAGTAATGATCCATTTTATTTGGAAATCAATGACCAAACCCGGAACTACTTGATAAAAAATTGTATTAAGAAAAACAATAATGATGAATTTTCTCATTACTCACGGTGATTTGGTGACTGAATACAACGCTTGTAGCAGCAAAATATTTTCAAAAGGTATTTAGTTTTTGGTTAGACTATTAATCGGGAATATCTTGTTTACTATCCTAGTCAAGGATAATTGTTTTGTGCATCTTGCAAATTATTTGGTGGTGAATCCCAATTTGAAATTTCTGGTTTTAATGATTGTAATCCTGCTGGTAAGCACAATGCTGAACATGAAAACTGTGCATCCCACAGGGATTGCTTATTAAAACTAAAATACAGAGGGGATGAGATGAAAATAATTGATAATACATGCTGAAAAAATGCCCCAGGGCGCAAGAAAGATAATTCAAGCTGAAGTTAAACCCCCAGAAGTTGTTGACGAAAAGTTACTTTTAGTAGAACCAGGTATACAAAGCGATACACTGGAAGATAAACACTGTTATGTGGCTAAAACTGTTATGTGGCTAAAAGTGTTAGTGTTGCCATAAAGGCGGGGAACAAGGTCAGAGTTCCTATAAGTGTTGTCAACAAGAGCCCTGTGCCTGTCCAAATGCCATAAGGGGCGTTAATTGCTAGCGTTGTTATGTAAATAAAGATGACGTCATCTGTTGTGAAAAAAACTCATGTGAGAGTTTGTATGCCACGGACCTTGTATTACCTCAGGGTAAGGGTCGAAATAAAGTTGTACGAGCTTGTGAGGTTAAGGAGACTACAACCCCTAAATTCGAAGCTGCATTGAATCAAATCTAGATCACTTGTCGGAGGAAGATAAGAACATATGGTGATGGACTAAGTAGGAAAATAAGAAGCATCGAACTCAGTACCCAAGAGGACCTGATACAGCAACAATTACAAGATGCCGATTGTCAAAATTGGAGGAACAAACCAAGTTTCCAGGAGGTTAATGGTTTACTTTTTCGAGAAACAATGTATGGAAAGCGCATTGTGATACCTAAGTCAAAACCTGACTATCTGTTAAAGAATGTCATGACTCAGTTTTAGCCAGTCACAGCGGTAAGGTAACGACGAACTACAGGGTGACATGGAAGTACTGGTGGCCGAATCGACGTCACGATGTAGACAACTACGTTCAACGATGCGTCTCAGGCAACCAGAGAAACAAATATGGGAAAACATGTCTAAGGGTAAAGTCTTTTCGTGCCTGGACATGACTAGTGGCTATACACAACTAGGTGTCATCCCGACGTCCAAGCAAAAACGTCTTTTATAACTACAACAGGGGTGTACAAATGTGTTAGAATGCCTTGGTCTCAGAAATGCCCCGGATGCGTTCCAAAGACTGATGGATGGTATATTGTATGGGTTGACACCTACCCAAACACTAGTTTACCTAGATGACATAATAATATTTAGTAAGGACGCGATAGAACATGCTGAAAAACTGCAAGGTGTGTGGAAAATTGTCAAGAAGAGAAATCACCTAGCGTTCCAACAACAGGCGGCTCAGTATAAACAAAGAAGTGTGTTGTACCCAAATACAGAGTTGGAGAGACTTAGTGATTCTTTCTAATCCAGTTCTAAAATGTGGTCAAATAAAGAAATTACAGCTCCAGTATAAAGGACCATATTTAGTGTTAGAAGTGTTGTCACCGGTAACAATTAAGGTACAGATACCTTTTCACACAGTTATTGTTCACACAAATAGGGTTAAGCCATATTTGGGTAAGTTATTCCCTGTACCTTGTAACAGCGACACGGAGGTGCGGCCGAGAGGTCGTCCGAGGAAGACTCCACTGGTTCCCGAGGACGCCAGTAAGTCACGTGGTGGCCCTAGCAGCGGTTCGAGGTTCGATGCTAGTCGACCCCATCCAGTCATGCGAGAGAACCAGCCTGCCAGGAGGAAGAAGGTCACCCACCCCCCAACGTCATCGGAGTACCCCTCTCATTCGTATAACCTCAGGAAGCGCCAATTAAAATGGTTGCTTTAGTGTTTTATTTTTGTGTGTTTTGCAATGTGTTAAGTGAAGCGACGAAAATTAGTAAATTACCGAGTGAGTCTTGTTTGAAAGGACAGGAAACCTCATCTTATCTGATAACAGTTTTACAGTAGTGGTAGATTTTGATTTAAGGGAATTAAATGTAGAAAACAATAAACTGTTCAATTTAGTAACTGTGACATGAGTAGTAGTGATTTCAAAGTATTAGCTTCAGTTCATGGCACATTGTATTTTCAAAATAATTTGCCTTGATGTATATTCCAAATCTAGGAAACTTAAGTTTCGAATCAAATTTAAATATTCCTGAAAATGTTAGTTTTTCCAGGGAACTAGTGAACGAGATTGATGCCTTTGTTAAGCAATCGAGTAATCCAGTTGATTTTAATCAAGTAGTAGAGAAAATTAGGACCTATAACTTAAAGGAAAGTCCTAAACCTTTGCCTATAATCTTAGGTTTAACTATCACACCTGTGGTATTGGTTATTATTGTAGTCGTAGTAGTCTTTAATTTTAAATGGTCATTAGTTAAATGTTTTAGTAGGCCTGCTTTAACATTGTACCCTCCATGCCTACGCAGGCACAGTCTATTGTAGTTACCCTGCCAGACTTATCTAATAACTAGTGTTAAGGGTAGTCACCACCTAAGACCAATAAGTGTCTCATAAATGTTCCACTTATTTTTTAGGGGGGGTGTAATGTAAGAGCATAATAATGTAAGGTTTGTCTTGGCAGGAAGTTAGCCCACGCTGACACATTTCCTTGGTAGTCAAAAGTATTGGGTTGCCTTCCTGTTGAGAACAGCCTTTAGCTCATATAGCTTCATCCTGTTGACGAGCGAATACTGGCGATGAATGGACCTTGGACTCGTGAGAACTGGGATCGACTTGTGATGTAGTGTGAGAAGAACACACGAGGAGTTGTTGCGTGGCAGCGATGCTGTAAGGATGTGTAGTCGGCTCGCTGAGAGATATTGAACTAGCTAACATAGAGTCTGGTCGGTTCACCCCAGCCAGAGAGTCGATCCCGGGTCCGTAAGTAGTGTCACGGGTTCCGTTATCGTGAGTGTTCCCTCGTCGCGGGGACTTTACTAATATCGATGTAGAGCATAGTAACTGTTTGGAGAAATAAACAGCTCATTGGGATAAACTTGCTAGCCTCATTCCCCACATACCATCAATCCCAACCCCTACCGCTCGGGGTCCATCCTGCCCATGTAACACCCCCTAGGGTGTCCCGGTAGTATAGTAGTTAGGGTTGGCTATCGGGGCACCCAAAGAAAGGGGGAAGTTACACAACCATATTATAAATATCGAAAACATTCCATTAGCGTTGAAACGGCCTGTTAAGAAGCTTCAAGTCTTTCAAGTAGGAAATATTATTTCAGAGGCCATATGTTTATATTTTTTAAACCCACACATTAAATATTTTGTTAAATATACACGAAATAATCTAGGTGGTATTTCTATTTACATTCAAAAATATTTAAATTTATTTTGTAAGAATATTTTAATCTACAAAATTTACTTAAATATAGGATTGATTAAATAACCGCTGTCCTAGCCTGTGCAAACAGGAGATGTGATCACAACAGGTTAATCGATTCAGGAAGCTAATGACTTGGAACAATTGAACAGTTAGTGCTGCCTCCAGATATTGTTCATACTCAAATTACTATCCATCTATCAATTAGTCACTTTGAGCTCGTTTAACAATGAGACCTCATTGAACGTTAGTGATTTGATGATGGGAAAGGGGGGGGGGGTAGATTGTTTTAATTCAATAGACGGCAGGATTAATGAACATTGATTGTGACCAGATTAATAGACTATATTCTTTACTAGTAGAAGTGAGCCCACCGAGTACGTAGCTATGAGGAGAGGGGAGGGGTTCCTTGGAGCATGAACTCCCCTCCCAAAAATATAATTTTAATACTACATTTAATTGAAGCTTACTTTTTAAAGATATTAATTGAACCATACAGATTTTTATCTTGAGTTTATATTCGTTTATTAATTGTTCTAGTCTATTCTCAGGCACTTAGCTATAAGAGGAGATCTGCCCCCTCAACCCTCAACTAAATCTTTAAATAGTATTTCATTTAATTAAAATTAAACTGTACTGTTATATAAATTAAATTAAATGGTTTGTACACTATTAGCCAGTTAAAATAACCCACTTCGGTGGCCGCATGGTCTGACACGATACTCTCGCAATATGCTAGAGTGCCAAAGATGGGGAGATTAGGGATTGATCCCGGTCAGGTGCATTGAGGGTGTTTTAAAAATATATAGTTTTACACTCTCCATACACACCATAATGATGGTGCACTTAATCTAAAATCAACCTTCCTAATTCGTAAAACATTAGTGTAATCATTACATAGGTATACAACCCGAATGGGGAGTAAGATGCAGTGGCAAATAAAATTATAATAATCTTATTAATGAGTTTGTAATTAATTCTACATGTAACGGAATAGGTTGACTGAGTCACACGATCATTCTAAGTATTGTTTGTTGGTTGCATCAAACTATTATTGTGGCCTGTTCCGTCAATAATTAAACCGAATTTATTTAAACAGTACGGGCAAAAATCTATATAACATCTCACCTTTAGAAACTCGTGATTTTTTTAATGAATATTGGTTGAGAAGTTCAAAAACTCAAAAATATCTGAATTTTTATTCACAGTTTATTTGTATTTTTTTAAATACAATATTTAAATTTGTGTCTTAATACCCATCCGCCTTGTCTACATAGTCACACTAATGAGGCAGGAATTAGGAACATTCAGGATGGGGAAGAAACAATTAGACGATCTGTGCTGAGGAAAGTGATGGACAACTTGCTGAGGTTTGTTTGACGTCAGGTGGATCTCACTTGAGTGACATTATCTTCAACAAGTGAAAAAGTGTAGTATGTAGTTTGCTTTTATTTAGCTAGTGAATATTTACTTTTCAATTAAATTGTAAAATTTCAAGTTTCTAGTCATATAATTATTTTGGCCCCAACCTGTATAATTTATAAAATTTGTATTTTAATTCTCGCGGAGAAAGAGTGGGAAATAATTGAGGAACAAACGTCTCAACAAACCAAGCTGTCAGAGGAACCCCGATCCTATAATAATAATATCTTACCGGCGTTGGTAAAGTTGCATATGAAGCTTCGCTTTGTATGATGCTGAGACATGGACCCCGAGGAAGAAAGAAAAGTTAAATTTTTGGAAAACTTTGAGATATGGTGTTGAAGGACAATAGAGAAAATAAAAGGAACAGATCGAGAGACTCATGAAGTTTTAAAAAGATTCAATCAAAAAAGAAAGACCAACTGATTGAGTCATATTATGAGAAGAGACGATTTATTGAGTGACGTCATAGAAGACAAGAAATAAGGGAGAAGAAGATTTAAGATTTCAACAAATGCAACTGATTGATGACCATAGGCAAGGAAATAATATGAAGTCTGAGGGTTTAACAAAAGAAAGCTGTTGATAGGACATGCTAGAGCTAAGTTTACTAAATTTTTTGAATGGCTTACTACACCAACATTTTCCGTAATTTAGGGAACCACCAAGATAATGTTGAATATTTAATATTTTGGTACATTAATAAATTATGGTGCTCAAGGTTATTTAAAATGACATAGACTGCGCGGCTGCACCAGTTGTCTGGGCTTGAATAAATGTTCCACACCTCCAATAATATTGTTTAAATCTGTTTTACTTTTGGCTAGACTTGATCAGAATATATTTATAAGATTTGATTTGGCCCTATCTTTTATCCGACTTTAATTTTCTTGATTTATTTGGCTTCTCACGGCGTACCACCGGGAACAATTGTACGTACCACAGTTTGGAAACCGCTTTGCTACAGGATTGAATTTAGACATGGTGCACACTTTATTATAAATGATGGCTCAGATAATATTAATGGACACATTAGGAATATTTTCAAAATATTTTAGTAGCCTTTGAAGCGATTCTTACAATTATTCCTATATATGTCTCCAATATAGATTAAAGATACCTGATAGAGAACCATCTTAAATATCACTAACCATGTTCAATGACTGATATTGTGTCTGACTTTGATCTTATAGGCCCGAGTTCATTTCAAAGAAGCTATCCTAAGGTTGGTTTATTTACAGAAAGGGTGTCCTCATTACTACTTCAAGTTGAATAGCGTTGCAGTTTAGCTCCCTTTCCGGTCCATTCCAACTTTTTGTTTCTAAACCAGATTTACTGATGTGGAAAGTATAAAAAAAGGTGGACCACGTCAGAAGTGGTTCATGACCTTATTACTACTGTCAGAGGAGCAGAGCGAGCTTGCAGGTCACAGGATTTCAAAGTCAACTTCCTATCCCTCACATTCATTAAACTTTGAGTTTCCTCTTACCTGGAATCTCAAGGGGGATAAAGCGGGAGAGAGTTGGAGAGAGTTACAGCAACTAAACCTCTCCTACATAAACTCATATATTGCTACTATCATAAAAAATCTTCATATCACACAGCCCTTTAATACGAACATTTTTTATCTTTTTTATTTGGAGTATTTAATGAAGAACACTTTCTAAACCTACCATTATATCAGTACACGACTTACAAACATTTTATATATAAGACACGACACCCGGTTCCCACGGCATTGATTCATCCCTATCGAAGAATAAATACCAGTTCTACGGATAATACATTTTTAATCTAATCGGGAGTAGAACCGGGGACATTTGTAGTGCAAGATACCGATAAGCTACCAACTTAGCATTGGTGTCAGCCGAAAGTTGAGCTTGGTTCGAGAAAATATAGACCTAAAAGCTATAAACTATTTATAATATATATTATTCGTTTTAACAAACCTGGGTTGTAACAGGCGGCGGTGGTCGTCGAACGAACTTTGTTCCTGGCTCAAATTACAAACTCTATATAGTTTAATCAGGAATTACTGCACTGGATGGATGTGTACTATCTTACATTATATTATCTTTAGAGTGGTAATGAGGAAAACAATAAAGTCGGGAAATGGATGCTATTACCCGGTCAGTAAATTGTTAACCTTTAATCTATTGTCAAGAAATGTAAATCTCAAAATATACAAAACAATAATTATTGAACCGTTTGTTGTTTTTTGGTGTGAAATGTGGTATCATACCTTATATGATGAATCAAACCTAGTATGTTCGAAAACAAAGTGCTTAGGAAGACATTTAATCTAAAAAGTCATTAGGATACTGGGGATTGGAGGAGGTTACATAATTATGAGTTAAATACCGTGTACTAATCACAATACAGTGTTTGGATAATTAATGCTTATAGATTATGGTGCACATGACATGCCACGTGAATAGGAGATCATGTTCAGGGAACTGACTGGCAAACCCAATGCTAAGATTATTATTATTATTATTAGCACCGCGTCTTACTACCCGTTCGGGTTATACGCAGCAATGCTAAGAGACCATTGGAAATACCTAGACGCAGATGGGAGGATTACATTTTAATGGACCTGAAATAGAGTGTAGTGAGCTGGACTAGTTAGAGCTAGCCCAAGATAGGGATCAGGTGTAATGAGGTGGACTGGATAAAACTATATCAAGATAGGGATAGGGATTAATGAGGGGAAATGGATAGAGCTAGCTCAAGATAGGTATGGGTGACATAATTTTGTAAGTGTTGCGAAGAGATTTTAAGTTTCTAATCTAATGTCATAGCAGGGGTCTACAAACTTTTTGCTATGTGGGCCACATAATATATTTTACACATATTTGCTGCTCAAAGTAACGTTCACCTGTTCTTCAATTAGTATTATTTTTGCCCCGAATGCCTTGACATGTGCAAATAGATCATCATGCAGATTTAGATTCAATTCATAATATGGCCATTCAAGTCTGTAAAAAATGCCACTTTCCAAGGCCAGTCAGTGTTTGATAAAAGTGATTGACGTTGATTCTTCTCTGTGAGATATTAATCAATTTATATGTAATAAATTATATTTATAATAATTATTAGTCAATATATATTTTTGTTGATTAGGTAACATCTTTCGGGACTTTACTTTTATAACCCTCTGCCGGGAGACTTGGAACTACCTAAAAACCGTCACAGTCAAGCCGTTCTGTTGTAGTTATATTGAATGGCACCTGCGACTGTAAATGAGGGTTTGCAATTACGACAACACTCTGGCTTGGTGTCATGGGGGGAAGCACACGTGCGGACAGGAACTGGACAAGTCAAATAAACTGCGTGATTAAGAAATAACGAAGAGAAACATTTAATTTGTTTTTTGATAAAATCTTAGAACGGGCTGGATACAATCATGTGGTGGGCCGGATGTGGTCCACGGGCTTTAGTTTAGACACCCCTGCTATAGATTAAGTGAGAAAGTAATATCTATAATCAATACTATTCAATATTACAAAGTATGAAAAAACTAACTCAGAGCAGTATATATTGCAGATATAAAATAATTTTTAATTGATTATTTACCAAGCAACAGCCATTTGTTTACTGAATTTGGTGAAACAAAAAGAGAGTAGCAGACTTTCTTGCCAGTTAGAATATAATTTTTAAATATGAGATAGCTATAAATAGCTACAAACTTTGTTTAATACTTGTTACGTCTTATTTTATAATTATATGTGATAATTTTTAAAACACTAACTCCATATATTTGATCATGGTTTGAGTTTCAAGCACTAAAATAAAACAACAAATCTTAAAGATTTTAATACATCGGGATCGTATTAAAATGGTAAATCACCATCTAAAATTTTAAATATGAGTTTGGGATAGTGTATAAAGAATTCCTAAAATAATTACCACATTTTCATCTGAACCAACCAAAATAATTATCATTAATATAATGATGTAATGCCTCATTTGTCAAACCCAGAATATTGTAACAAAATTATTGCTAGATTGTGCGGACCACTACACCTAAAACTTTTATAGTCGTCCCTCTTATATCGTTCCATCCTTGCATAATGGGTAGCTGGGCGAAACTTACGCCCAGGAGGCTTATAGTGGGGTAGGAGGAGCATTCTTGGAAGAGAAGTTGTGCGTAAAGAAGAGTCTGGGTTCTCTTTCTTCCAAATGGAGATTTATAGACTCCGACGGTGACCTATATATACACACACACGGTCGGTGCAAGCCAGAGGGTTATCAGTTCTTGGTTCCCAACCAATGAGTCCTGGAGTGGACCAGCGTGTCCAGCGAGTGGGTTGGCGTACCGAGGAGTGGACCAGCGTGTCCAGCGAGTGGGTTGGCGTACCGAGGAGTGGGCCAGCGATGTCCAGCGAGTGGGTTGGCGTACCGAGGAGTGGGCCAGCGTGTCCAGCGAGTGGGTTGGCGTACCGAGGAGATGATCAGCGAATCCAGTGTTTATGTAGCAAAGGTCAGCACGGTGGTGTTGTGTGCGAGGACAAGTGGCGTCTTATTTGGACTACACGGGTGACGTAGACATTTTTTATTGTTGTGAACTGTGATAGTAATTAACATTTTTGTGACTGTTTTAAATTTTTTAATAGTTATTATCTGGTGAAATGTGGGTTTACCCTCTCACATTGATACATTAACGCCCGGGGATTGGATGTTGTGCCTGCTCTAGTCTTAATTTATATTATAAGACATATAAAGCTACGACAAGCCTAGTAAGCCAGTAGTGGAAAATACACGACTTGAATAAAAACTGACCCAGACTATAGGCTGGAAACAGTAATGGATGTAAATTTATTATGTGTTTAATAATTATTAATTTGTTTGTATAGTTTAATTCAATTTCATGTTTTCTCATTCTTTTATAAACTTACAGACTTAAATATTACTCTTAATTTTTAATTCAGTGATTTGTTAGTTGTAGTTAATTTAATTGTATCTTATCAGTGTATGTGTTATTTAATTTTTAATAATCAAAACCTTGAATATTCCGTGACCATTTTCGATCTCGTTTAGTCAACAGCCTACTCTTATCCTAAAAAGGACTCGTGGTTCATACGGTGGCATGTGCACGGCTCACGGACCGTAAGGTCGCTCGCCAGCCCCCGTTACTATGCTTTACTTGTTAGGTATAGGGCCACACTATCTTCGGAATGGTGCCCAAAGAAAGGTCTACTATAGAAACATTAGAAAACATAGCAGGTGCCTTTGAGTGTAGATATGTTGGTTGAAATCAGTTTCTCATAGAAGATAAGCCCCCCCCCCTGCCCCCTATCACCACTCACATAATCTATAAGAGTTTTCTTTGAAAAGTAACATGTTAAGTATTATTATTAATATGCAATAAAACCTTTATTTCTTTTAAGCCTGTTTAAAATATCACAGTCTTTGGTTAGCACGTTTCTAAATATACCTCAATTCGAACGTCTCTTCCAAATACAACCAGTTTTGAAACCTCCAGCAAAGCTACCAATAAAATGTAAACATTTGTGAATACTTATTGTAAAGCCATTACGTTGGTTATTCCTGCGTTATTTGGTTCGAAGAAATATTGAGTGCTGTTTTTGTCTTAATACTATTATTTTTTTATTATTTAGCACCGCGTCTTACTACCCGTTCGCGTTATACGCTTTAAGTACTAATTACGCTAATGGATTAGAAATTGGGAAGGTTGAATTAGAGGAAGAGAACACGCATTTGCGTGAAGGGAGAGTGGAAAACCATTTAGGAAAAACCACCCCAGTTCACCCGACCGAGATTCAAACCTTGATCTCCCCGTCGTCAGCAGTCAAGCTCAACCCGACAAGCGCGTTAGACAACTACGCCACCGAGGCGGGTTTGTCTTAATAATTTTGGTTTATCTGCTGCAATGACCTAGTTCCAATGACCCACTGAACTCGAGTAGTAAGTGTTTCTCAATTTGTTTATTTTATTTATTTGGGGTATTAAAAGTGAATTTTCAGGACCAATTGGTTATATAAGCACAGGAGAATTTCTATGAGAGAGAGCTAAAGGTCCACCAATTTTGCCGAGGAAGATATTTTCACATACCTTCCAGGGTAATTTTCGTTGACACAATCAACATGGGACCGATGACTTTACTTACCCTTCGAAGGAAGTTGTGCTACGGATTTGTATAGCTCATGATAAATCCATTGACCCCGTGTTGGGTAGATGGGTATAGGTTGGGTGGTAGGAGTGCAATGAGTAGGATGTCCCACTCTACTATACTTTGTTACGTTTAATGTGAACAAGATATTCAAGCAGAGTGGACCACACTTGTGACTGCGTGGTATAAGATGTTAGACTCTCATACTTGGGGTGTAAGCTTATGGAGAGTCTAAATTGGGTTCAGACCCTAGAAACTACTGCTTCCCAAGCAGTGTTTGAGGACTGGCACAGCTCTATAGACTCGTGGCTGATGGTACATACGATCTAAATTATAGTTAAACTTGTATTTAAGGTGAAAGTGTAAGGAACTCGAGTTAAGTGTAGTGTTTTTTTTTCAGTTTTTATGGCAAAACATTTTTTTAACAAAATAAATAAAATATTGTTTCAGTAGAAATATAGTTTCATTTTTTTCGCTTGGTTGACCTCATCAATGTTGAATATCTACGATGAGTATAGCGACACTAGGCCTATGTGACAATGTTTTTAAACGCAGAGTAAAGTTGTAATTAAATTTCAGGACATCCTTGACAGATATTCAACACGTAATGAGGTCACATTGTGAAGAAATTCAAACTCAATATATCTAATTGATAAACATTTGATTTCTTTTTAACAAAAAAAGTTTTTAAATACAATCTGCCAAAATACTGCCACTTACTTGTATTCCCAACACTTTGGGCAGCTGTGTATTGTATAGTTTTTTCTTAAATAATCTTTTGCACTCCACCTTTTGGGCTGATTCTGGTTTCTTGAGGTGGGACATTTAGACTAATGTGGCATTTACTATTTCTGTTTCTATGACCTCGGCCAATTAATTAACTCTCTGAACAATCAAATATGTTTTTATTATAACATCGGTGGAGTGATTTCCTTTCCTGTAAGAATAAAATGAAAATATAATATTACATTATAGTATTTGTTCTTATATAAAATGGCTACACATACTCTTTATTTAACCGGTTTACATATCATTGTTTGTCAGTTGCCTTTAATTACTTCACCACAATATTTACTACGTCATAGATCTCAAGGAATTAATTTATGTTTATTTTTTAGAGAATAAATATATAAGAACATAAGAACTTGACGCTTTAGTCCCCGTGGCCACTGACGCTAATCTTGTTTGTATTAGCTCCTTATTTCCCCACGTCGTGATGTTGCCAATAACTAAGGGATATGTAAATAAACTCATGGTCAAGGCCACACAATAGGTCTACAGTTAGTTCATTCCAGCCAGGCTCGCAAAATATTTCTGGTTACGTGCATATCGAGGCTCAAACGTTGGACTAGCTAACCAAGGGATAATTTTCCTATCCATTTTTTGAAAAAAAAAATAAAAAAAAATTTGCACATCCTCTAAATTAACCTCCCCATCCCTAACTCTAGAATAAGCCATTAAACGGCCCATTAAATAAAAAAAGTTTTATGTCTAGAGTGGGAGTAGAAAGTAGGAACAACTCTCAAAGGGACAATCGAAGCTATTCTGATCCTGGTGAGTATCAAACGAAACAGTTTCGTCCCCAGACACTTTTATTATCCACCAAGCATTAAAAATAGAAGCACGAATTTCTTCTTGAAATTTTACTTGAGGATATATATATACCTATGTTTGGGGGTATAATCGCCACCCGCAATTAAAATGTCGCGGGAAGAAGCTCATGTTTCTATTTCTAACGCTTGAATACTAAAAGAGCCTAAAAGACTAACATACGACACAAACTTTATTATTTATTTGGCATCATATATATATATATATATATATATGATGCCAAATAAATAATAATATAATATAATATATATATAATATAATATAATATATATATATGATGCCAAATAAATAATAAAGTTTGTCTCGTATGTTAGTCTTACAGATTTTAGTTCATACAACAGTTCTAGACTCATCAGACACTATTGATCAAGACTAAAAGTGATTACGCGCAAGAGTTTCTATACAATTTGAGGCGTAGACATATTAAAGGGGCACTTAGACACTTTTACGCAAGTCCAAAAATCCCGGGTTATTTAATAATCGGTTTGTTTTATTAAAATATTATGTTTACCAATCAAATACAGGGGAAAGGTATCAACATGACCCAAGAGGATATTTTAATAGTGTTTCATTTTAAATATATTCATAAAAATATGAAATAAACTCATTTTCAACGATTGACGTGAAGTGACTAGTTTTTCAGATCAAAGTAAATTGTTTGAAACCAATATTTAGATTTCTAAAATAATTCAATTTCTTACAGAATCACAAGATACTTGATGGATTAAATAGCTTAGCAGTTATATTTGTTAAAAACTGTTATAGCTGTATCTGAATATCATATTTTACTCGCCATGACATAAATAATGGTGTTTTTGTTTATTTTAACTTTGTAAGTTTGTGAATAGCGAGGGACAGAACTAGTACCACAGCGTGTTTAGATGAGTGAGTAAACAATAGGACACAAGTACTGACAACCCAAAACAGCTTGTTTACATTCCTCTTGGCAAACAGGCCAAATTGCGGTATACATAGTACTGTTTTTAGAGCTAAGAGGACTGACATTATTTAACAACGATTCTAAGGGGTCACTCTGTCCGTTTCTGGGGCTACGCCGGTTAGGACGTCATATCATCGAGTACGTGTGCTGGAGAGCTACCATCTTGCCCAGGGTACCGGGGGTTCTTATTCATGTAAGATCACCTAGAGCAGCGGTTCTCAAACTTATTTTTTTAGATTGTATCCCTTGGCCATGACTAAAAGTTTAATGTACCCCCAAGATAAAAAAAAATCCAAATGACAGGTTTAAAATGATTTATGACCACATGGTATATTATTGATCTATTTAATCTATTGAGAAAAAATATCTGTTATCAAAATATTTCAAATATGAAAACGCTATTTAGAGAGGATTCTACTGGTATAGCCTTAACATTATCTCGTATGAGAATCGTAATGACTATTTAAAAAAAAACTGTCAAAAGTATGTAGAGAAGTTTTATACATTTTCTTCACTAACTCGTTCAAAAATAAGGAAAAATTAAACCTAAACACAATATTTTCAAATAAAAATTTTAAATCGTAGTTCTGGAGCTGATATATTATGAATCCCAAAGTTTTTCAGTGAGTGGCTACATGGCTTGACACAACTTTTTTATGTATGGTTGTCCATTTCAATTTTTCAAGTGGAGGTCCGGCTTCAAATTAGACTATTGCGGTACTTATTTTTAGGTACACCATGGGTGAAAAACCCCTCTCACAGAGATATGTTGTTGAGAAAAGCATCATAAGCTTGATGACATGGTCAGAGTTATTAGGAAACTCACTCAGCCTTTCCAAACAAAACTTTTCCAAAGATCTGACAAATAAGTTTTCTTGAGACTAGATTTGAGGGTATCATCTCAGGACAGTTCAATAATTTATTTCGTTGAAAAGAAGTTTGGTAGACAGGAGTCTTCCACAGTAGAAAAAGGGTCTCGCATCCACAGCTCGCTCCCTAAATTCTCAGGAAAATATTCGCCAAAATCTTCAATCAAACCCAGACAATGCTCTTTTATGGTGTTGACAACAGAATCACGAGGATTAAGTTCCTTTGCTTATATGAAATTTTTTAAATACGAAACAATTACAGTTGTTCCTTCATACCTTTTTGTGAAAATGGAGGTTTCTCTTTTAAACTTTTTATTTTGTCATGAACCATGAAGGGTGTTGTGTGTTTGCCCTGCAGAATTTTATTGAACTCATTCAGTTGCTGAAATACGTTAACCATGAAAACTAGCCTCCACAATCACTGCCCATTTGTAAATCTGTCACTAAACTCACACTTGCTGTCAGAGAGGAAAACACTTAACTTCTTGTTTCATCTCATACAAACAAACAAACAAGATAATTTCAATTTAGAAATCCACTTTAACACGCATTATATGTTTAAATAAAATTGTCATGAATAGTCCAATATATAATACATAAACTCAAGTGAATTGGAACTAATTAATATGTAAACATCACCGCAAAGAATCTCTTTAACTGCCTTGAAAGTTTGGGAAATATCGTTGAGAGAGAAATAGTAGGTCACCAAGTCGTGACTGTTCAGGAAAGATGCTCAAATTACTCTAAATATAAGCAAGATAACTGCTAACATAAAAGGTGTCAGGTAGAGGGTTGAAAATTCTCAGAAAACAGTCTCCAGCCGAGAGAAAATAAAGGACAAAGATGGGTGGAAATAACCAGATAAACGGTCAACAATTAGGGTTTTCCATAAGTCCATTGTAATTTTGCCAACTTTCCTTGCGCACCCCCCGGAAGGTGCCCGCGTGCCCCAATTTGAGAACCGCTGATCTAGAGTGTCAGTCAGAAATTTATTACCACGGTTACTAGACTAGACGTTAGGTGTCATGCACCGTACCCGCAGTGTCAAGCCCCGCCCCCTGACGTCAAGTGAACACAAAGCTAACTTCGGCTGAACCGTCAGTCACTGAATGTGTTTACTTTTGTAATAATCGTGTAGTTTTATCAAATGTGAGTTTGTAACACTGGTGTGTTCTGCGATTGTCAGTTGTACTAATCACGATGGACAAAAAATGATCCTAAGTATTCATTTTCACTGGTTTCCTAAAAACAATAAAACTAAATTAAAGTGGATAAATGCTTGCCAGGGGGACGATTCATTTGCCGTTGATATCACTCGCGTGTGCTCATTAAATTTTGATGAATTAGACTATGTAAGGGATTTAGAAAGTCAATTAATAGATTTATGAAACGTGTGTTAAAGCCTTATCCATTTTCTCATTTAAATCTACCAATACGTAGAACTGTTGTAAACCCAACTCAGGATACATGTAATTACCGTAAAATACGAGCAGAAAAACATGCTCACAAATAAGTACAACAACTTTTACTATCATCAAACAACGATACAGACTGAAATGAATCTGTAAGGGAAGAAATAGGCCATGAAAAAACACAGGAATGTAGTTCTAGTGTTGCTGAACTGTTTGTAGGACTAGAATCCATGAAATATGAAAACGGCAATTTAAAACAACTAATTAAGAACCTTCAAGAACAACTAAATGCAGATAATAATGAGATAATACATCTAAAAAACATTTATCATATATTTCAGGGTGCATTTCATGCAAGTCATCAACAAGGCTTCAAAAAAGGAAGATGTTCTAATTGGTCGCCTATGATATTGCTAAGGCTGTCACTTTACGATGCATATCGTACACAAAACTGGATTTTGTGATAGATGAGTAAAGATATCCTCCACCCACTGAATTTACCATCAAACGGCGTCGTAGACAATTTCACAAGCAAGCCTTTTCACAAAATTTGAGTAAGAGGCCGTCCCTAGCGTCGATGCCATGAAGATTAACGGTGATCTTTGATTCGATTAAAGCAAAGAATTTATTAGAGGGCCTCGTAACAATGTCCAAGTCATTGTAATAAAATGACTAGTTTGAAAGTGGATGCAGCCTATATACTATAACTTTGACACAGCAGTCACAAAATAACTGCTAATAAAAACCATTCAAGTTGTTGAAAACACTGGCATTTATAAAAAAAACAACACTTTATGCCATAGTTGATATCAATAAACCAACCTAAAACTAAAATAGCGCTTGTACAAGAAAATTGGTTTTATTTTCCATGGCATTGTTTTATATTGATTTATACAATTTAAATAAAATATTATAATTTTATAAAATAGTCCTATGTAATAAAAATTACCAAACAAATATCATGAATGCTATAGATTTTTTAACATTATATCGTTTCATAAATATAACCCTGAAATAATGCTCGTATAATGATATTTGTTATATTTTCCATGACATGTTACAATAAACCCTAAAAACAAAAGCCGTCTATAAATTAAGAACCTACACACATATCCCGTGGCCGTCCCCATCCTTGGCAGCAACCCATCCTGACAGCTTAGGGCTCACAAGGGAGGAGGGGACTATATTATGTAAATTGAAAAATGAAACCTGGATACGGGAATTGAACCTGAAACCCTGAGCTGAGCTATCCAGTAATCGTCCCGATGTTAGGGTCATCCTGCCCTCGTATTTTAAGGCAGAGACTTGATCTTGATATTCACATTCGTACAACTGTAATCGTACAATTGGCAGCATAAAGCCAACTAACGAGTCTATCGTGGCTACGTTATCTGATAGCTCATGATCATAATTGATTACACATTCGTAACCAATGATTTCCACACGTCCATCATAGACTCTGCCTTCAAATATAGGACGATTCTTGAATACCTCAGTGGATAGCTAGAGCATTGGTGTACTAAACCAAAGGTCCCGGGTTCAATTACCGTGTCGAGGTGTTATTTTTTCAGTTTAAAAATATTATTTAGTATTTATTTGGGAATTTGTGACATTTTAATTATCATTACCATTAGAAATGCTGTGGTATGAAATCATTTCCGTTTAAGTAGGCAATGCACTAAAATTATGAAAGAGTTGACCAGTGTTTCTTATTATATGTGTATGACGTCACTCACATACAAAGCCCTTCATTTCTTCCTTTAGAAAATGTATCAATTTGTATTTGATTGTAAAGCTGGTTGTTGGAGTGGTGGGAGATTTATATTTCTCTAGCGTGCCAAAGAATAAATTGTTCGATTTCAAAATATATTTTGACTTTCATATTTAATAAATTCACTTTCCATTTTATTGTCAATTCGGATAATATTTCCTTCTTCCCTTATCCTCACGATGCACCACTACTTCATTGACTTTAGATTTCCTGTATTTTTTAATTCATCAGTTTATATTTTATTTATTCGTTTATGTTTATGATGCTAATGGCCGCTTTTGTAAACTAGCATTAACAGCCAAAGCCTTTTTTTAAATGTACAGACCTCTGTAGTACGGACATACAGACATAGAGGCTACTATTTAATACCCATGAAAGAAGTAGTAGAAAAATTAGTGGAATTAAAATAATCTTAATCTATTATTTAACAACCATGTTGGATGGATAATAAAATATTTAATTCACTATACAATTTTATTATTGTGTTCTAATGTCAACATATGTTATATACATAAGATTATAATATGTACTGTATAGTACATAAACTCTACCTATTTTCTCTTAAATAAACATATTTTAAATCATACTTATTAGATTATTTTAAAATGAAGTGAAGTTTCCCAAACACTTGTAATTAAGTGGGAGTCTGTAGTTTCACTTAGGTCTAGAATTAATAAAAAAAAACACAAACAACGTGTTTTTACTGTAATCAAAAACACAGTTATATAAAGTTTTAATCGCAAATGAGTTTCATGTTTTAGCGACCCATAAAAACTCCTCTTCCTACCCCCAACCCCATGTAGCTCTTCAAACCTGGCCCCAAAACACCCCTCCCGACAACCCCTTGAACAAATTGCAAAAGTTTGTCGCAGACCGGTAGTTTTAGAGAGACGGTTAGCTTACGTGACTATAGCCACGTTGATCACTTGTTTCGTGACGTAACTTCTTGCACCCGACCCCACTAGAACGATACATGGGAAAAGTTGCTCTCACCTCATTAATTCTCTTTCGATGATACTTCTTCAAAGTCAAAAGTTATTTTGTAAGATGATCAAATCTTGTTTCGCTAAACTTTAATTTCAATAATTTTTTAACATACTTCAGTGGCCGCATAGTCTAAGGCAACACTCTTGCAATATACTATAAACTGCTAAAGACTGGGAGATCCGGGGTTCGATCCCGGTCGGGTGTAACGAGGGTGGTTTTTTCTCAAGTAGTTTTCCAATTTACCTCAACGCAAATTCGGGGACACCTCATCTGAACTCCACCATTCTCATCACTAACACATTAATATAATTATTACATAGGCGTAAAACCCGAACGGGTAGTAAGATGCGGTGATAGAAAAGAACTACTAAATGTGATGAACGAAATTAAAATTGATCAAAATCACAATATACGGTATTTTTTTAAGCACCGCGTCTTACTACCTGTTCTGGTTTTACGCCTATGTACTATTTAAGTTTTAATTACGTGTTAAGAATGAGGAAGTGTTCCCAACATTTGTATGGACTGAGTGTAAAGCCATTTAATGAAGACCACCCCTGATACACTTAACCTGGATTTGAACCTTAGCTTCCCAATCACCAACAGCCCAGTCTATTGCTATATTTACACCAAAGACCATTCTTCCATCGTCGCGGGTAAAATATAATATAGCAAATTAATACTTTGACGAGATAAAACTACATGATCTGCGAAAAATAAAGTTCATAAATTTCTCATATATATTTTTGTGTTTGTTGCTTTGGATCCTCAAATTTCAGGTTTTCTCATTTGTACTTGAAAATGTGGCGTTGGGAAAATATCACACTTCATGTAAACTTACCAACTCTTCTAAGTAAGACTTGAAGTGAGAAAGACTTTCTAGTAACCGGAACTGGTTTTGATTCTTTAGCAATGAAATTGTTGAGTCAGGGAACCGAACTAATCCATTTCCAATTATATCAAGCTCAATAAATTCTAAAATGTATTTCGATACGATGAGGTCGGTGACCTGGTGGTCTAGGGGTAAGGTGTCAGACTTCTATGCTGGCAGCCGGGGTTCAATCCTCGGTCCCGGCAAAGATTTATCTGAATGCCAAACCCTTCCTTCACCTCTGACAAGACATCTTGTGAATGTGGGGAATGCCAGGCCGCCACCGTGGTTCGGATTCCACGTTAAACTGTAGGTCCTCCATTTCATCTCACAATCACCCTACCATTACACATTAGCGTAAGTGCGTATAACCCGAACGGGTAGTAAGACGCGGTGCTAATAATAATAATGATACGATGAGAATATATCTGTTAACTGGAAAATATATATAAAATTGATATTTGTATAAAACAATATTGTAATGTGAGTTTAATTATAATTTTCATATTGACCCTGGATCACACACTCAATCATCGTGGACAGCTATTAATACGAGCTCGTAACGTGCTTGAAATATAATCTCCAAAAATAAATTACTCTATTAAAATAGATGAGTATTGTGTTTGAAATTAGAATTTTCAATTTACTTATTTTCATTTATAAACTTCGTTTTAAATTTGATTTCTTTAGTGCTGCCATTTACAATATAAATGATATTTAACTACATTTTTTGTTTTCTATTTTGCGTATTCGATACATGATTCAATAAATACTAAATTTACATTTTAAATTGTGTATTTTAGCTAATAAAAATTAACTTCACAAACGAATGCTACTATTTATTTATTCTAGCACCATATCCTACTACCCATTTAGATAACACGTATATACACATTTTTATTTTAGTTGTAAGAACAGTAGATAAAATTCAAATATATTTCTTTATGGCCAACATTGATGATAATATTTTACTAAATCATTTATGATGTTAAAAGTATTGATAACATATATCAAAAGTGACAGCTACAGATATCATGACTTTATGTATGAATATATTTTATTTTTCAGTGCCGAGTTTTATTAACCGTTTGTTTTTATATACTAGTTACACCAGCTATTTTAGGGACTAGGAAAGTTATATTTAGAATAATTATGTCTTCATTTGCGTGGAAGGAGAGTGAAAAACTATTTTGGAAAAACTACTCTTAGCACACCTGATCGAGATTCGAACCTCAATCTCCCCGTCATCTGGAGTCTAGTCTACAATGAGAGTTGCGCCTTAGACCGTTCGGACAACCAAAGTCAGAGTATTCTAATTACGCACATATTTCACGGATGAGGAAGGTTTAATTCAAACGAAGAGTACCCGCATTTTTGGAGAGGGAGAATAGGACACATTTTAGGAAAATAACCTTGAGTACAGCCAACCTGGATTATAGCCCTAATCTCCCTGTCAATGACAGTCCATTCTGTAATGATGGTGATGCAATCAACTACAAAACAAGTCTAAATATTTAAAAAATATATTAGTTGTCCCTTAAAAATATTTACTTCAATGTAGCACTTTTTTTTTTCACTTAGGCCTTTTTTTACGCCTGGAATTAGGTGCGCATTAATTTACAATCTCTACACTTACGAATTTCCATCCAGAATTTTTAATCTATATTTTTATTAAAATATTACCGTGGAAAAAGTATATTCACAAACTCAAAGGCTTTTGTACTGTGCATATACAACAGCTTCGTAGAAGATAAGTTTAGAATCACAAACTCATTTCCTTTAAAAAGGTTAGTCCTCAATATTCCATTTTTAAACCCTCTCCCCCACACTAAAGAGAGTTAACCCCTCGTACAAACACAATGTTAAATACACCACCACATTTTCACCTCTACATCAAGTAGTCGTGCTTTATTCAACTTTGGAATGTATTTTGTTACATTTAAATAAAAAAAAAAGGTTGTACAAATATTTGTTTATTGTATGCACTTTGTACGTTGTATACACTTTAAGATTATTTAATCTGGTTTGCTTATGAGAGAGAGGTTGAAGCTTAAATCCTATCGGATGCACTGAGAGTGTTTCTTCCTAAGTGATTTACCACACTTGACCCATGAAAACTCGGTTACATTTCATAATAATATAATTTCCTTATCCTTACCCCATTATCCCAGTTAATGTGTGCGTGTAAACCGAAAGGGTTCTGTGATGCGTTGGAAAGAATACATAGTCTATATGTTGTGTACTGCATTTCTTATATATTTTACAGGATATCATCATCTATTGGCACAGAGGGATAGGGGTGAGTAAGTAAGAATTTAGAGAAATTATACTCTTATTCTCGCTGAGGGAGAATGGGAAACCATTTAGGAAAATCCACCATCACTGTGTTCAGCTGGGATTCAAAAACGTACTTTCTCATCACCGACCAACTCACCGGCCCCATGGTGTAGGTATCAGTCAGTGCCCCGGGCTACGAGCCCTAGGGTTCTCAGGCTCAATGCCAAGCCGATACTTTGAGTATTTTCCCCCAAAGTTACCAGGGTTTGATTAATTAGGTTTGTAGCGTGTCAATCAGTTAGATTGAACAGCTACAAGTAAATAATTGATGTTTATAATAATTTACGCAAAAAAGGAACTATCGTAACTTATTTAATATAAACTACCTCAAAGTTTATATTCTTGAACTTGATCCAGTCTACTAAATTTACGTATTGGCCTACGTTCAAACATGTGGTTGGTCAAAAATATTGTCTTTGGACAATTACTGTACTAAATATCAAAGAAGAGGTGTAATATTATTGTTTTTATGATTAATATACTTTAACGCTTTGCTTTTCCCGTTGGATGGAACTAGATAAACGTAAGCACGCCTGCCATGCGGTCTACACGAAAAATAGTAAAAATACATTTATATCACAAATCCTCATGAAAAATAATATTGTATGCTAAATAATATAATTAATATAGATACATTTAAATATAAGATGCTTTAGTGGTAACTCACCTCAGCAAGATGTCTACAGTTATCGTATTTTCTCATTTGAAGAACAGTACGGTTCAATCATGGCCACAAACACACACACACACATTTTTACTTAGCCGGGTCTATGAAGAGAAGACTGTAGTCAAGAATCCACGCAGTGCCCTACTGCTCACCTAGCGACTCTGGTGGTCAGCCAAATAACCTCATGATCTTCTTTTGTTTTTCTCCTATCTCCCAGCTTCACTCTTCCTTATTCCCGTCTATATTTCTGAATTTATCACTCCCCCTTCTTTATCATGTTCGTGCCTGATTGACGGTATATAAAGGGTGATCTGCGGAATCACAATACAGAGCGGTTCTACAACACTAAGAGCGAAGGAAGGAGACTCTACCCGTCTGCAATTGAAGAGGAGGAACATGGCATCTGGGTCGTTGGGTTCATCACCATAACCGAATCGTAGAAAGAAGGAAACTCTGCCCATCTGCAACTGTAGAGGAGGAACATGGAGTCTGGGTCGTTGGATTCATCACCATAACCGAATCGTAGGAGGATGGATCGTCCGATTCAACTCGGCGCTAACATGGACAGTTGGGGTATTTATGTATCCAGCCGTCCTCGTCAAGTTCCAGGACTTGGTCTCTAATTTTGTTAGGAGAATTTAATCTTAACTACTTTTTAATGAAATTTAAGTAATATTTATCAAAAAGGACTGTAGTCTCTTTTTATAGAAAAATGTTTGATTTTAGTTAATGTGTAATTAACTACAACATACAAATTCTTCTTTTGTTAATTTATGTGTCCTTCAGTCTGATGGACAAGCCAGGTTCAGTTGACTCTTTAAGTCAAATCCAGACCACTATATAAGTGTCCTTTGACACTGTCCTCATTCAAAAAACCTCTGGCTTAGAAAGTATAACGATCTAGTTTTTTGGATTTACAGAAATCCACAAGTTCCACTAATCTTTTGAAACTAAATTAATCATGACACCCTGAACGTCATGAACATTAGTTCACTGTTATTGATGGCTACCACCAGGTTGTCAATTCTCTTTGCTTATTACAGTTCAGTGGATAGTGATACAAATTTGGTCTTGTAGTCATGCTTCACGAGATAATATTAGCTTAGGTGTTCAACCCAGGGAAACTGCATTAGTGTCATAATGGGGTCCGTGCAGATAATACTCTTTTATTTCTGCCTGTAAACATACTGCTAATTTTGTAATGGTCATAATATATATTAATGTACTATTGAGTGCTCAGGCAGTACCGTAGGGGAATGAGACCTGCCATAGTACTTTGTTAAGACACCTGGTCCTTAGCCATCAATTAGCTGGAAGAAACAGATGATTATCCAACATGTTGTATGGATACCTTCTATATCTTGCTCTATCAATCAAGGCTGTTTATAAGTTACTTGTTTATTTTTCTCCATACTATTATTTAACTAATTGTCTAATTACTCTTCTTTTAGAAATACTTCAACCTTTGGCCTGGCGACTGAACTGCCCTGATAGCCACAAGTAATTTCTCGAGTCTGATTGTTTGGCGGAAAACTTAGTATACTCTAAAACTCCTACATATTGCAAAACTGTATTTTCTTAATTCTATGTTTATTGTTTACATAATAAATCTATATTGTTTTAAAATGACTATGTTTTTTATTAATATAATATAATATGTAACCTAAAAGGGTATCTAGGTAGAGGTTTAAGCTATGTTTTAGTTTTGCCACTGGTTCCACACCCTTACACTCATCACCTCACCTCATCGGGACATGGAAATGACCTCCATGGAAAGGATGCATTTAGTACATTCAGGTTGTGACGTTGTCACAGACATAATGCAAACATGGACGATCTGGCTCACCTGATCTGGTCCCCTTTGACTGGGCTGGATCTCGACTTCATGAAACACGCGCACTCAACTCCACTCAACATCACGCGGCTTACTGACCGCCCGTGGCTCGAGGCCCGATTAGAGCAAGACTCGGACAATTGAACATCAAGATGCGCTAACCCGTATGCGCCGACGGTTGTGTTCGAGTGAAACAAGACTCATCCACCGGCGCGTGATTTGAAATTATCACGAGAATAATCGAGAATTCTGTCGAAGCAACGTACACCCCTCTCCCT
>CABFVZ010000210.1:325929-358859 GCA_902151445.1 Timema monikensis
TAACACTCTGACAAGATTAAACCAAGAGTACTGTATTGAGATACACTTGCAAGATAGCTAGCACTCTGACAAGAATAAACCAAGAGTACTGTATTGAGATACAATTGCAAGCTAGCTAACACACTGACAAGAATAAACCAAGAGTACTGTATTGAGATACAATTGCAAGCTAGCTAACACTCTGACAAGATTAAACCAAGAGTACTGTATTGAGATACACTTGCAAGATAGCTAACACTCTGACAAGATTAAACCAAGAGTACTGTATTGAGATACACTTGCAAGATAGCTAACACTCTGACAAGATTAAACCAAGAGTACTGTATTGAGAGACACTTGCAAGATAGCTAACACTCTGACAAGATTAAACCAAGAGTACTGTATTGAGATACAATTGCAAGCTAGCTAACACTTTGACCAGATTAAACCAAGAGTGACTGTATTGAGAGACACTTGCAAGATAGCTAACACTCTGACAAGAATAAACCAAGAGTACTGTATTGAGATACAATTGCAAGCTAGCTAACACTTTGACCAGATTAAACCAAGAGTACTGTATTGAGATACACTTGCAAGATAGCTAACACTCTGACAAGAATAAACCAAGAGTGACAGGATCTGTGACTGGCTAAGCTCATTTAGCCTGTACATATAAATAAAATGAAACTAAAATAAACTGAAGTAAATACAAAAGTAAAGGAAACTAAAACAAATTGCAGTTTATTATCTGTGTAATTGTTGCATACTGGGGCACATGAATCCTGCCCTACTATACGACCGAAAAGAATAAGCGGACGTTGCAGCAACACCCTGTCAACTGGGCCAGCGAAATGAAACCAATCGTTCTCAGTGTGCTTCATTAGACTCCGGCCAAATGTAGATTTGTTCTCAACTATTCTCGCGCCTGCAAGCGAAACCCTCTGTTCCCCTCCACTTCTTACATGTCAGATTCATTTAGTATATAATGCAGCACCTCTGGTACTATTTTTGTATTCAATTCCAACAAATCTTCTCAAGAGCATCCAGGATGCTCCAGTTCAACGTAGCCTACAAGTGACTGTCACGATAGTTGTTCCGTCGGTCTCACCACCTCACCGCAGATAATGTAATATCTGTTAAGATTATATCCTTTATCTATTACAGACTTGTACTTTTTGATCTTCTACATGAGAAACTTCACTGTTAGTAATTGTAATAGTTATTCTTTTCTAGAATCTATTTATTTTAAACAGAGGGTGGCTCTTATGGCCCCTCTTGTTTATTGTTTAACCTTGTCTATATGAACAGTTTTAAAAATTTGGGGGAAATTCTGATGCCCTGTTCAAGGTGACCATGTCATTGATGCCTTTAGCATTGACAAAAAGGTGGAGATTTGGTTAATCCATGGCGTTGCTGTATGACCTAATTGTGTCTTTGGCTGTTATCAGTCTTTGGTTTGACGTTGTTGTACCTTAGTAAGGTGACCACCTTGTGGGTATGCTTCTATCCCACTTGGTGCTGTTTAGACTTGTCCGGATCCCTTCAGACAACGCTCGGCTATTAAATGGATTTAAGTTTTTCCATGGTTGTAGTCTGTCTACAGACTATTGTTGAGTATTAATTATACTATTGGATGAATAGGCAGTACTAATTAGGAATAGGCCTGCCATTGTTTTCTGATAACCTGGATTCCTGATATCTCTTTTTTACTATTTTTAAACTGATAGTTCCAGCATTTGGAACTTTTTTTTGGTATCATAGTACTCTTCTTTGTAGTTGTCCAACATCATTATTTGACCATGCTCATCATATTTTTTACTTAAAGCCATAAGGCTGCAGTGTGATGTGTATTGTTGTTTAACCATAACTTGATTTAATAATTCCAATTAAAGTTACTGTGGTTATCTGTTTAGTAAACTTTAGTTTTAGAAAGTGCGCTTGTTCTTCTTTAAGGAGTCACACGCTTTTCAATATTCAGCCCAAGCAGTGTTTTCTTGGTTGAGTGTCAATTTAAGGTGCTTCACACTAAACATGGTAATTTTGGTAACAATGGTACTTTTGGTTACTTTGTTTACACCTAGAATTAAACAGTGGAAAGTATAGAGTGCTAGAGTGTCTGTGAATATGTAATAATTCTCTTTTGTTTTGATACTAATAAGCTGATTTGTTAACTTGTATTTCACTCTTATGTTTTGCGTGCCTTTTACCTTTCCATTTCAATTTCCTTGTAGCTGTGGTCGTTGCTTCTACTACAAAACAGGAGAGATGCTCCATATTGAGATACACTTGCAAGCTAACTAACACTTTAACTGACAAGATTAAACCGAGAAAATGACTTTTCAAAATTTACATATGTTATTCATTCAACTAATGTATGATGGGTCTTTTGATTATAATATTGATTGGAAAGTAAAAAAAGTAAAATTATTTAAGATAATGAGAATGAAACGATTTCAGGTCTTTGACAACGTATTTAAATTAGTTGATAAATGGAACTACGACAGGGTAGTAAAACAATAGCAAAGCCAAGGGTCTTGGGTTGATTACTATATCCAAATAAAAATTTTAATCTCAATAAATAATACTTAGATACACTAGAATCTATTTTATAAATTTAATTCCATAATTTGTCGTTTAATATAACTTAGCTTAACATGTCTCTAAACAATAAATTTAACTTAGTGAGTCGTCTTCAACTATAACATACTGTATATAATTTATTTTTTATAAGTTTCATAAATGTATTAACCTCAACATCCAATAATATAATCCATTTCATATTAAATATTCTGTTACAAAATATCGTCTAAACTTATTATTTTTCTAATATTACAGTTTAGTTAAAGCATATTGACAATAAAATTTCTAACCAAGTAAATATTTAGTCAACATTTAGGTTCTAAATAATATTTGATAATTTAAAAACTTCTCTGCCAGAATCGCTAATCATATCGTCTAAGGTGTTGGGGTTCGAATCCCGGTTGATTGTACTGAAAGTGTTGTTTTCCTAATTTTTTTAACACCTCTTCTATGTAAATGTGGGTAAACTATATCTCTATTCAACCTTCCTCATCCTTAACACATTAATGAATGCATATGCATATGACCCAAACGGGTAAAAGACATGGTGTCAAAAATTAATAAAACTACATTCTTTGGAATCTTAACATGTTGTGAAAACTCGCATCTGTAAACACGTAGACGATATGTCAGGTTCATATAAGCTGTGTTTCTGGTTAAGGTGAGCCAGGGAATCGAATCTCATCAAGGTTTACTGAGGGTGTTTTTTCATCAATTATTCCCCATTCTCTCTCTTATTCCACGAACATGCTTGTACATATACTCTAAATTCTACCTTTTTCATCGTTAGCCAAGTTTAAACGCATATATTCCATGTGTGTGATAAGACATGAGGGAGTAATAAAGAAAAATAGGTGTAATAAATAGACACAAACAAGTCTACTATTCCGATTAAAGCAATTAGTAGAAAAGGCGACGCCCAAAAGTTTATGTAAAATTATTTGACCCGATTGATTGACTGTGGTGAATATCTTTTGGAATAACAGCGATGGAACGTCTCACAATAACTAAAGCACTTTGCCTTAAGATTTTTACCCCTTTCTTTCATAAAGAAAAAAAAATGTTAAAAAAAGAGTTCCTAAAAATACATGTGTCTATATGGCTTGAAGGGAAACAGAGTTTTTTTGAAATATGGTGCGAACAACTTTACCTCTTCATTTTATTTTCTTGAAGAGTTGAAGCCGTCTTTTGTACCTCGTTTCATCTAGTTTGACCAACTTTTTTTTTCTTTCTAAATGTGAGAGGATGGTACATTTTCATGTCCACTGAACTGAGATAAATAAAGAAAAATGGGCTAAGTTGAAAACAGATGTAAGAATGATTTGACACTAAACTTCTTACAGATCGTGTTTCTTAACCTCTAAAGTAAAGTAAGATTATTTCAAGAAGAATGTGAAATGTTGTTTCTAATTTTCTGTGACCTTGTTTATTTTTAAATTCCATTCCATTATAAAAATGTTAAAAATCCGATTACGATTAACAAACTAACATAAATTAAGAAAGTACACCCAATAATATATATTTGTTTGCAAATATTAGATAGCAGGACCAAAATTTTCATATAAATTAATAATAAATATGTGTTTCATCAGTACCACTCCAAATTGGACTAGAGTGCCATAGACTTGTATTTGGCTACAAAAACTACTAAGGCATTAATTTGAGTTGATTTGTCCATAAATACGTTTATATTTATCAAGTGTAAATAAAGCCATCTTTTTTATTAAGTGTAAACATAAATATAATTATAGTCGATAAGTGCAAACAAAACCATACTTATATATATTAGTGATAAAAATAACACAATCGTATTTACTAAGTTTAGCTCAAACCATATTTATTATTACTAAGTGTAAAATAACAAAAATACTTACTAAAGGAAATATAATCATAACTTATATTTATTAAGATGAGATTCAATTAAAATAATTAAAATAAAATTTATCTGAGCATTTCACATCCGTATCACTAGTTAAATGTATTAAATTTATTAGATTTTCATTTATTAATGTGATGATAATTTTTAATCGTGTAATTAATTAATTTATTATTTGCAGAGTGATCGCAACAGCACAAGCAAAAGAAAAATTTTAATATAGCTTTAAATAAAAATATTTTGTCTCTATTTCATGATTTTAAAATTATATATTTCTCAGTTCTAATTACGGTATTAAGAATATTGAATATACTCTATATTTTTAACTTAGTAAATATAAAATGTATAGTTCAAGATGTGTTTATTTCAAAAGGGTTTTGATGTTAGATTATTTTAAATGAAAATGTCTGTTCTTTACAATTACTTTCATATTTTTCAAATACAATATATTGATTTGTGATGTTATTCATAGAGTTTATGTTTTAGTAAAATATTAATATGATACTTTCAGGTTTTAAATTTTTAATCAAAATTAAATTTCATGGATTATATTTAAATACGGTTGAAACCATGTTTTGTAGACAGAAAGAGGTAAACTTTAAAAAGCAAAAAAGTAATATCAAAGAAATGTGAAAAATGGTTCCCCTATTCTGAAAAACTAAAGCCAAAAAATAAAATTTGGGGTGGGAAGAATGGTGACAAGTGGGTGTAGTGGAATTTAATAGAAAGAAGAAGATAAATAACACGAAGATGTATGAAAAGAATGTTCAATTTTGTGCAATAGAAGGAAATATAGTTTGGATGAATGCTCTTTGAAGAGTTTGTATTAAAAAGAAGTTGAAATGGATTCAACCTCCTAATTATATTGTAAATAGATTTACTCTCTAACAGTATAACTTACTATATACTAGCACGATTGTTGTATGCATGGTCTTTTTTTATTCTTGTGGCAATAAATAAACAGTTATATTTAATATTTATATATTATATTATATATTTTATATATTAGGTCATTTCAACAGGGACTGTTTTCCTCATTTAACATAGCACTGTGGTTTCACATTGTACGCTTCACGTTATTGCGAGAAAACCTGTTTTTAAAACTACATTTCTCATCCCTGTCCCCTAGACTAAGACATTATAGCAACCTTGGTGTTTACGTACTTATAGAACAATTAATATTAAACATAATATTTTCATTTAAAGTGTGAATATTTTTATGAAAAAAATCAAACTAAGAAAATTAGTCAAACAATTTACTATACAGAAGAAACCTTTTTAAGAAAAGTGACAAATATATAACCCTAATACATACATTCATTCATAAATATCAAAGTTCATTAGATACATTCATTTTATTTAAAAATAGATTCTAGTTGAGAGATTAAACATTTTATAATGTGTTCTAATATTGAGTTTTATTTAACCTAAATTTATAAACAACAAACATGAAAAAATAATTAAAACCATTTATGTGCCAGAAGTTGTCACAATATTATAACACCTACACCCTAATTTACGAGTGTAAGATTAGTTTTTGTGCTTAAGACACCAATATTCACTTTTATGTCGACATACATTTAAACGCAATAATATAAATAAAGAGGTCAATTAAAGCAATATTGTTGATTTTAGCAACAAAATCCCCCTCTCATAAGAGTTTGGGAGAGCCTTGTTCTCTCTAAGCCTTCACTGTGATTATTTTGAATTGTAAAAATATGTTTCACTGATCCCAATTTAGATTTTAACAGTAAACAATGCATTACACCATACTTGGATGGTATTTACGATTTAAACGTAATATTGTATCTTCTTCTTAAGTGAACAACCCGAAAGATATTATACCCCGGTTAGTTGGCTTCGAGACGAGCTCTCGAGCACCTGTCCATAGATACAGTTCCAGTTTAACGAGATTAGTTTGGAGCCCATCAATATTAAGAGGTAATAGAGGCTAATGACTCACAAGCTATCATAATGAGCAACAAAATGTACTCTGTGAGGCAATGGGTGGTCGTGATGGCTCGATTGGGTTTCATGGAAGATGCAGTGCAGAAATGTAAGATGGAAAACTCCAGTGACAGCTGCACATTGATTTATTTTAAACTAAATTTATATTTCTACTCTTTAGGGTTATTAAAGGCTATTGTACATTTGAATATTTAATCTATTTTAATATGATGGCAACTTATTAAATCAAAACGCACCAGGTTTCACCTGATTATGGAATTAAAACCCCATGTTGGAGAAATTAATCAGAGAGCAGCAAATTTAGCTAGCCTAAGTCTTCCCGTGAAGCAAATATAGCTAGCCCAAATCTTACCGTGAGTTAAATCTAGCTAATCTAAGTCGTTCCGTGAAGCAACTCTAGCTAACATAAATCTTCCTGTGAAGCAAATATAGCTAGCCTAAGTCTTCCCGTGAAGAAAATCTAGCTAGCCTAAATCTTTCTGTGAAACAAATCTAGCTAGCTAGTGCACTTTAAATCAATCTAAGTTATATCCCACTATATTCAAGGGCGTAGAGTGTTAATTTTTGATAAGGGGGCCCACTAAAATGTTTTATTTAAAGGGCATAAGTTAATTAATTTATTTATATTTATATATATATATGTGTGTGTGTGTGTGTGTGTTATGTGGGGGGAAATGGACGGTGGGGGAAGATGGAGGGAGATTTATTCTAAAATGTTAAATCAATATAATTTCAAGGACATTGAATACACAAAAAATTAAGCTTTTTTTCTATATTTAGACATTCTTGATATGGTATAACTTGATAAGTTTGTCCTTATTTTTCATATAACTATAACACAAATTATACTCACAGTAGGTCAACGTTTATCCTACTTCTGTAAAACAAATCCCTCCAATAGAGTTTAGCACAACCCACTTCAACCTTGCAACAGCTAGTAATACTTGACAGGCTTTGAGTACTATTTAAAACTGGGTAAGTAGATGTGCTCAAAGTGGGAGTAGCGGAGAGGAAGTAATTGTTTATGAGCTAACAACATAATTTCTGATAATTTTTCTCAAGCTGTTCTTTCCCCTGATATTTACTTAAGTATGATTTTTCAGTAAAACTATTCGTCTTCTTTTTTCTGAACAAGTAAACCCGTTACATTCTGAGAGATATCTTTTTTTTTTATCTTTAAAACCATATTGGATGTAACGAAAACAGTATGTCACATGAAATGTTAACAGAGCTAGTTTTACAATAGGATGCTTTAAAGGCTGAATCCTGAAAGTTTATTTTAAACTACTAAACGACCAAAGTTGAAAGTACAGTCGTTAGGTTATGTTAGATTAGGATAGTTAGGTTAGCTTAGTTTAGGCTTCATGAAAACAAATTTGGTCAGGTGGTCTCGGTAGTTACAAATAAATTTGTAATCTCTGTCCGGTTCTGTTTGTATACCAATGAGATACACTTGACCTTTTGAATCCTTGTGGTTGCTCACTGCCTAGTCTGCTCGGGAAACGAACTAAAATGTTATTTCAAGTTTAAGCCGTTTGATAATTGAACAGTTCTAGGTTCGGCTGTTTAGAGACGGCCAAAGCCCGGAATTAAATATAACTTTGGGTTTGGTCATTTTAAACCATCTAATCCTAAGAATTAGCAAACAAAAATCCGTTCATTGGATATTTTTTAGCTTTACACCCAACATCTATAGTCAGAAGTGGAGATAAAATATTAAATATTTTTACATGGTTTAGAACTACTTAGCTCTGTATTGGACGTTGACAAAACAGCAACACTTAAGCGCTTTACCATTGTTAAATAAAAATACTTGGTTTTGATGATTCCAAAAGGGGAAGAAGGGAGGCGATCTTTGCTCTTCAAATTACCTTTCCAGTTTTTAATCCACCAAATTTCATCATTATTGAGCCACAGTTTAATATTTTAACTGATTCCCTGGTTATTGTTTGATTTTTCGTTTAAAAATTAGTAAAATTCACAAAATAATCTAAAATATTATTTAAGCATTCTATAATAATGAAGATGGAATAGACTACATAACACTTATAAATAGGAAACACACCCTATTATTGTTGGTTATTTTTTTTATGAAAAATAATACTGTTAGATAAATTTTATTTCCTTCGAATTATTACAAAACACATTCAATATCCATTTATAATATTAAGACATACTTATTATAACTCAAAAAGTAAAACACAATCAAGTTGATTATCTTAGCGACCACTTCATATAAGACAATGATATCAATAAAGGTTTTACATTATGAGACATTATGTATATTCTTGTGAATCCATGTTTGATAGTTGGCAACCTTGGTGTACACTCCCGGGTCTCCTCGTTTGCCGGTTCCTTCCCCGAAGGACACGATTCCTACAAGCGTCATGTTTGCTCCTTCACGTAGCAACAAAGGTCCTCCAGAGTCACCCTGATATAAGAAGATTGTAAACACAAAACAAACTGAATTATTATCCTTTAATAATTACGTTGAACACAGTTTTTGTTAAGTACTAAAAGGCAGAGATAGGAAAAGTTGTTGTTTAGAGGAAATTCACCCTTATTAGCGTAATGAACCTCAATGATTTTTTCCATCGCATCTCACTACATGTTTTTATTAAACGCAGATATATTAATAACACTAATACGGTAGCCACAAGTAAGGTACAATTTAGAGAAAATGAAACCAATTTTGCGTAGAGGTAGAATTTGAGGCTATTTAGGCTAAACAACCCCAGTACACGCTTCCGATAATCGAGCCCAGATCTTTCCGTCATCGACAATCCAGTATATTTTGCGATTCTGACGCATTACATCTTTTGACCACCAAACCGGGCTCTAAAGGAAAATCATATGTGTAAAAATTCTTTCTGTACATCCGACCAAGATTTGAACCACGACCTTCCCAAATCCAGCAATCCAATATATTTCTAATTAGATAAGAAGAAATATTTCTAGCTGTTGCAAATGGTTACCGAAACAGTTTTCATATATTCATATGCCATTCGTGTAATCTTCAGCTATCGTTTTTGATACATATAATTAATATTTATGAAACAATACCTATAAAATAACTTTTACACTGATTGACTGATTCTGCCCTCTGATGGAATGGTTGTATTATTATGTTTGTAAATAAGAAATCTGTTCTATACAAATTATATAGGAGGTGTTGGTAGGCCTTTATCTATCAGTACACCCCACCCACCTTGCTGTGACCTGGCAATATGCATGGACGCGGTGAAGTGTCCAAGATCATGCTTATGTGATCTTTGCTCCAGAATAATTAATCTGCCTATAGACTTACACACCCGCCTCGGTGGCGTAGTTGGCTAACGCGCTTGTGTTGAGCTCGACTGCTGAGGACGGGGAGATCGAGGTTTAAATCTCGGTCGGGTGAACTGAGGGTGGTTTTTCCTAAATGGTTTCACACTCTCCCTCCACGCAAATGCGGGCTCACTTCCTCTAATTTAACCTTCCCAATTCCTAATCCATTAGCGTAATTAGTACTTGAAGCGTATAACCCGAACTGGTAGTAAGACGCGGTGCTAAATAAATAAATAAAATAAATATAGACTTACAATAAGACTCAACCCATTTCTGAATTTTTAAAAGAGTAGTTCCTTGAACAGTAAGTATCTCTCCCTCCATATTATTATTATTATTATTATTATTATTATTATTATTATTATTATTATTATTATTACTCAGTATTAAGATTACTCTTTGGATATAAAGTAAAAATATCTCCTATAACCTCTCCTTGGATTCGAATAGGTTATATTTCTTTGGTGAAATACAAAAAACAAATCAACAAACACTTTATTCCTGGTACATCATATTCATAAATTTAACCGTTTATTACTTGGTTTAAGACAAGGTATTCGCTCGATTGTTTAGCATTATAAACTAAAATAAGTTGATGAGGTACTAAACAAAAAACAATTGAGAGGATCCCATCTAGGTAGAGTAGAGTCTAGTTAATCCGAACTAATTGAGACTAAGATCTATTCGGAACAAGATTTTCGTATGAAACGAAATCTTTCCTATGATGTAAATTTAAAATTCAGTGTAAGGTATAATGGGCGTGTTTACGTTTGTGCTATTCACGAGCGCTGAGAGACCGTGGTGGGGAGGGGTGATTACCCTAGTACAAGTTCACTTCAATACGACAAAAGAAACTTACTGATTTTATGAACATGCTAAATAAACAATTAATTGTTGTAAGTACCATAGAATGCTATTTTCTACCCTAGAATGCTATGCTATTTTCATCATTTTTGAAAGCAAAAACTGAAGGAATTTATACATGGTTTCTTTTCGCTACTATGTACTATTACAATAAATTTCGTTTTAAAATTAAATTGGTTTTTTCTTCTACATTTGTTTGGATTAACCAGATTTTTGGATTAGTATGGTTCGTATTAACGAGACTCTAATGTATATGAATCTTTAAGTCCTAGGTTCTAAGAATATTCCTCTAAAATTTCTTTAAAATGCCTTCAAGCATTTGACATTTATCGCGTGGAAAAGATCCAGCCAGACAGACAAAATACCAAATGCACAGGATAAAACAGACCATCGCATTGCTCCGTCAAATATTTTCTTAGTGTCTAATAGTTTATATATTCCCGGTTTTGTTAGTTTTGTTTTAATTATTCCTTCCCCTAATAGGTCCTGAACCAGCTCCGTCAAATATTTTCTTAGTGTCTAATAGTTTATATATTCCCGGTTTTGTTAGTTTTGTTCTAATTATTCCTTCCCCTAATAGGTCCTGAACCAGCTCCATCAAATATTTTCTTAGTGTCTAATAGTTTATATATTCCCGGTTTTGATAGTTTTGTTTTAATTATTCCTTCCCCTAATAGGTCCTGAACCAGCTCCCTCTTAAGATGGCTCTTAAGATGGCTCCCTCTTAAAATGGCTAGTACTTACAGCCGTTGTGTCCTTCCCAATGGTCTGTGTGCAGATCATGTTGTTCGTGAGCTTAAGATCAGCATCTTGATACTTTTTGAAGAAATCTGCCTTTGCACACTTGTTATGGTCAAGGATGTTCAAGGTGATCTTAAGTAGGAAATTACTGCGGACACCTGATAGTCGGTTCTGATAACAAGGGCATTTGAATTATTCTACATTCATTAATAAACAGCATTATATTGCAGGGTAAAAGTCATTGCTATAATATTTCATATATCTTTTTATAGTTTAATATCACATATGTAATTATATAAAAGCAAAACCCACCGACTCACTGAACAACTCATCACCTTATTTCCTCCAGTTCTTGACCTGAAAACATGAAATTTTGCGTGAAAGCTGTTTTTAGGCCCTAGGAAAGAGATCATTCAGGGTTTTGCGAAATTTAACCTATAAGGGGTGAAAAAGAGGCTTCAAAGTTTTCAAACTTCACTGATGCATCTTTTTAGCTGGAGCCTTGAAATTTAAAATTAAATTTCCTGTATAGAATAGGTGAAATATTTTTGAGCATTTTTCAAATCTTATCTTCTAAGGAGAAGAGGAGTGGAAAGGTGTGGGATTGACTCACTTATCACTGAGTATCTCAAAACCCTGGGCATGGAATCATGCAATTTTTCTTATCAAGAAAGTAGCAGGATCGACCCATACAGCCAGAAAAATCTAAAATTGGGAAATTTCGAAATGGGGCTCCAGAAGATTGGGGGCTTATAATATAAAAAAACTTTTTGATAAGGTTGAAAATTAAAATTATACAGACAGGTAGAGATACAATTCTAGATAACAAAATAAATATTTAAATTTGAAAATATTTAGTGTACATTTTAGGAAATGGGGTGGCGGTTTAAAATTCCAAAATCTAATAGTAAACAACTACTTCCCTTTAATTTAGAAAACTGAAATCCAGCAGGCAGGTAAAGAGACTGCTCCAAATATATACTAAATGACTTATTGACTTAAAGATGTAATTGGTATATTTTGTGGAAACGGGGGTGAGAGTAGTTAGTTTGAACAGTAAAAAATTTTTTTGCTCTGGTGGACAATCTAAATTTGGCAGGAAGGTTGAAATACAACTCCCCATAACCATATTTTCTTAAATTCGAAATTTCAAAGTAGGAGTTGTATAAATGAGAAGAAGGCGATGAGGTTTACAATTTCTAAGACTAAAAGAACCAACTACTTTGCTGTGTGATATAAAAATGAATATTTTTAAATGGATGAAATAGGGAAGGAGAAAGGGGAATTATGTAAAATAAATATATATTATATCTGAGGAACATAATTTAAATTTTTCAGAAATGTCAAGGGATTATGCCATTTAAAAAATAACTGTTAAATAGTATGTACTATTTATAAATAGGGCTTGTGAAATTGGGATTTAAATCTTCTCAAAACTAAAATAATAAATTACTCCTTGAAAACCGAATGACGTCAAAAATATCAAATTTTCAAAATTTAATTCTAGGAAATAGAAGAGCTTGAATGTGATACAACAATGTGATATTCTGTTTTAAATATTTTATCTTATTTATTAATTACCGCAATTAATTTATGATTTCCATAACTAGCTCAGGATTGTATAACTAGAAACTATCGAGTAGTAAACAGCCGAATGTTAAAAGTTCTAACTTGATATAGTTTTAGTATCGCTTAGCCGTGCGAAGAACGGGTCAAACTGCTAGTAGTAAATACTTTTTCCCTCACGGTCAAATGTAACTAATCAAAGAAACGTCAAAACAAAGCGTTAAATAAACTTTAAGATAATCACAGAAAGATTGAGTCATTGTAGTTTCAAAGGGAACCACAAGATGGCAGTATTGCATTAAAGAATCTATATTTAAATTGATGTTGATGCATGCAAATACTGTTGATTATTTTTATTATTATAAAATAATAGTTTATATTATTTTCAGGGATTTAAAAATATATTATTTTAGTTAGCTAAAAGAGTATTACTTACTAGTTAAATTAGTTTAATAATATATTACTTAAACCAGTTTTAAAGCCTGTCTCAGGCTGATTTAACGTAAATTGAAGTCAGAAGTCTATAATAAAATCCTTTCCACTGATATCATATTCATCGCTGTAAGATTTGTATTAGTTGAGAATAAGGGATGTTGACAATGTAAATAATATATAGGATTGATATAAATGTCCCATTTCTTATGTAACGATGTTCCAAATAAACAACAAACATCTAACGCCTACCACCCTGTAATATGGAGTTTAAACTCTCACCAAGGCTGGCGTGGCTTCTCTCCATCAGATGGAACACTACTTACGCACCAAGACACTCTCTCCCGTGGTTTCAATGAATTAGACTGAAACGAGACGCTGGTCGGCGCCTCGCTCGTCATCCTGGCCCCGGCCCACAACAAACTAGAACTCAACTTGACTAAGCCAATTTCTGTTTCCGCTTCTCGGATGTTCTCCCATCTTCGAGTAATTACTGGACTGTCCGCTACGCTTCCAGAGAGCTAGTCTTCTCCCTTCTTTTGCTCGTTGTATTCTCCCTCCTTTCCCCCCCTCTTCTGAGAATATGTGTGGACTGTTTGTACTATAAAATAGCTGGTGTTGTTTAGAGCAGCACTCATTGTACCACTGGCTTACACAAGGTGAGGGCGCCGGTTTAAAACTAATGCTTGGGAATATTCTTCAAAATTCAGTTTGGTTTAGATATGGGGATACTTATTCAAAATTACCATTTGAAACATTTTTAATGTTATTATGATCCATGGATGGATTTTCTAAATGGAGTTTAACGCCGGTGAACGGCGAGTTTATTATGTTAGTTTTCAAGGGGAATTCTTTATTGACTTCGGTACTCCTTTTTGTACTAGTGGCGCGCCCTTATCTTAAACTTAGCGTAACTAAGCGGTTGCTATGATATTTTCTTGGGTTTCAGAGGGTATTAGAGATAATAGAATGCTCGCTTTAGCCACGAAGATTATTATATATTCATTTGTTTCTGATGAGGTTTTCACGCTAAGATGTATGGGTGTAACGGTGGTTTATGAAACTCATTCTATGCATTTTATTCTATATTGTAAAATTAGATTATGCGTTGTTACTCAGGATTAGGATTTAACGGCTATTGTTGGGGCCTATTTGTAAGATATTTAACCACTATACCATAAATATTTTTAGGTATCTAAAATTAATTTTATGGGTTCTCTATTTTATATTTTTTGTTTAACGTCAGTTGCTACCTTGTGTATTCATAACTAAATTTCGGCCATCTTGGTTTTTGGAGTTATAGGCGCCTTTCGGCGGTCAGTTTAAATTTAGAGGTCAGGATTTTCACTCCAACAATTTCTCCTGTGAAAGCAGTAAATATTAAGTATATTTGCGATGGCTAAGTTAACGTTTTTGCCAGTCTAATCGCAGGCTCTCTATGCCTTTTTTTGAACTATACTATGTATCTACACTACCTTTGTAATTAACCAAATTTAAATAAAACTATGTTTTCTCTTGTGATCCCATGGTTTTTCTTTACACACGCTTCCGTCCTTGTTGTGGGCGTCACACTTAAGATATGTTTACAAGCATCAGGGGCGGCTCGTGTATAGGCACTGCGGAACTGCAGCACCCCCTATTTCTACTTGATATTATCGATAACATTTAATATAATGACTCATTTTTTCTTTAATTATTTATTTATTTTTGTGGTACAATATATATTCCTTAAGCTTACTGTCAGTACTTCAGTAGCCATCCCCCAGGTTATGAAAAAAATACAATAATCTTTGTATGGAAATGTGCGCTTCACAGTGCCAGTGACGTGGTGTTTGACTGTTGTGCGCATGCGAACATAGAAGGGGGTGGGGAGGAAGGCGGGACTTCCGGGTAGAAAGAGCACTGTTACTCTGGCAGTTCCAGCTCTGGCGTGATGGTGGAAGGAAGTTTTATTTTACTCAGCGTCTGTTGTGCTTAAAAACCGTGCACCATATTCTTGAATGTGATAAAGTGTAGAAGAGTGTATAATTAGATTATTATTCTGCTTCCAACTATTCAATTAAAAAAAAAATCGGTTCTCTTATTTAACAGAAAGACTAAATACGCTTGCAGAACTTACAATGGAGAAAAATTTCCTCAATTGTCATCCAGAGATCAAGGAGCAAATTATTGAACTTTTTGCGCAAATTAAAACAAGAAGAATGGATTTCATTTTTAAATTAATAGTCCAAGCTTGAACTGTAACAGTTTAAGTTAAAGTAAGTAAAAAAGTTTTTTTATAAGATTTTATCAAGTTCCGTATAAATTTTCTATAAACATGCTTTTTTTCTTTCACACAATTTTAAAACAAAGGCTAAAAAGTGACTGGAGCAGCACCCCCACTAATTTTTGCTACGAGCTGCCACTGATAAGCACTGTTTCTGTTAGTATAAAGATTTGTACCTCAATTATTTTATTAATTAATTTGGTGTTATACACTCAGGCTCAGTTGTTAGTGTATCTCTCTATTAGGCCAAAAGTTCAGTTTTCCATTCCCGAAATGCCAGAAAATTTTATCATATGTGAAATAAGATTTCCCCTTCCAAACTGATGAGCTCATGGCCTAGGGACTGGGTTTTGATTAGATTAGAATAAGTCTGTGGGCTGTATGTTGGCTTAGTCGGTTCAAAAGTTGTATTTTAGATACACCTTATAAAAAATTGATAGAACTTAATGGTGCCAAATTCGGGGGGAAGGGTAATTATTCCCTACCCAATAATTGCCTAAGAGGGGCATAATATAATTCCACCCCCTCCCCAAAATGTCAACGTCTGCATTTTATTCGTGTGTGCAACAACCTGTTGACAAGTTTGCTATAAGATATAATTGTTTCTTGGTTTTTAATAATAATTTGCATTTTGAACAGTTTATGGAATCTTTCTTATAAGTAGCCTAACACTTGGAAATTGTCTGTTTCGCACATAGCTGTAGTGTACGTTCGCTAACAACACAATCTTGAAGTGCCTTAAATCGAACGTTGCTATCAAATACTATCGCGGTATCGACTCAGCAGTTGATATACAACCACCCTACGGTCTGAAGTCACTGTTCAAATTCCAAATATGAAAATTTCCGATTTATTCCACCTTCTATTGTCAAAGTCTTGCAGTGTCCAAGTCAGACAGCTTTCAGTTCTGTCGTTATTCTGTCTCGATTAATAACTTATTATCATAAATAATATTGTCAATAGTTTGGTTTCCCGTTTTGAAACACCATCTTACAAATTAATGCTGGAAGTCGAGCAGTTTCTACTTGGGAGTGATGTAAACAAAGAAGAAATTTTACATTTTTATAAAGATGATATTGACCTTGATCATCATTTGCGTCACAAAGGAATACTTCATGAGTTGCTGTGGGAGGAAGTAAAAGTTGTTGAGAACAAAGAGGACATTATCAATCACCTCAGGCAAGAAGTTCATCATAAGGGTTTGCTCTCAGAACCATTTAAGTTTTTGAAAATTGTGACTATCTGTGTCAACATCAACAAGAGAAAGGTCTCTTACTGGTCTTAAAAGACTTAAGACGTACTTACGTTCAAAATGGGACAGTAAAGATAAAATTTTGTGAGCATTCTACATATCCACAGGGAGGCTGCTAAGGCTGGAGAAGATGGCAGATGATTAAATATTAAGAAATGAGATAAGAAAGCGAACATTCCTTCAAAGTCTCGGAAGAAATGTTCACTTTATTTCTTTAGCTATCATTCTCTGAATCAGATAACGATACTTCCATACGATGACTGTCAATGTGCTACATCTGGTGGTAGAGAATTTAACATCAAGAAATGAGCAAGTAAATAGAATATTCCTCCGGAAAATATGTTTGTAATTAGTCAAGCCAATTTTATTGTTGGCCCAACCTGTGGCTAGCCTTTTCCCTTTCAACATGTGAATATCTTTTAATAAACACAGAGTAATGTAATGTTCACAAATCATAGTTATATTGGTTTTGTTTTTCACTTCACATCCCTGTATTCCATTATTGATTGTACTAATTCGTTATATTAATCAAATCAACTTTTATGTATTAAATAGCCAAGCCATTATATTAGATAGTTACGTTTATAGCCGCATCTAAATATTTTTTTTAAAATTAATCCTAGAGACGGGAATCGAACCCGAGACCTTTGGCTTAGTACGCCAATGCTCCAACCACTGAACTATCCAGGATTCGTACCCTGCTTAAGGTCACTTTCTAGTATACCACGAGAGTGACGCCTTAGACCATGGGGCCAACGAAGCGGGTAATCTATATAATAATATAATATATAACTTACAGATGAAGTGATACCCCATCCTGCAGCATACACCTTAACACCAGATTCCAGTATTTTTGTGTGTGATGTTGGTAAATTAACGAACGTTACATACGGGTTTTCATCAAGTCGGTTCTTTACCTGAAATGAACATATTATGAATTCAGGTATTTTATGATTTGCTGCCAATCAATTTTAAAATAAGAGTTTTTAACTAAGCTTTAATTTAATTGGTAATTTGCTTCAGGTTTCCTATCAAGTTTTGGTTATTTTTAGTAACTTATTCTTTAAGCTATAAGTGCAAAAATCGAGATAGCGTGGACGGGCACATAACATATTTTTGAAATGTGCTTTAACTGGTTTAAAAAACTACATTTAATTTTATTTAAATCAAAAAATATGTATTTTATCACTGTAAGGTAACATTTTGGTAATACCAATGTTACATAACAGATAACGCGCTTCTTTGTTTAGTTGTAAGCCAGAGTCAGTGAGCCAAATGTAAGACACTCCTTAATAATATAGAAAAGGTGTTAATAATAACAGCTCATTTTGTATATAGTTACACATCAGTGTTTTGGAACTAAGCAAAACAATTGATGTATAAAGACAAATTTTCGAACTATCAGAAGGGTTATAACTAGCTCAAATCACAGGATTACGCCCGAGTACCAGTTCGATGCAGAGTTAGACCACAGATGTAAGCATACAGAAATATCAACTTTTATTAGTTACTCTTTTAGAAATAACCAACCAATTATTATAACTGACTACATCACATTTTGTACTATAGTTTACAATAAAATTCCCTAAAACTTCAGGTTTAATATTTCAACGCTTTCAAGGAAGAGAGGTAGTAACAATGTACTATATTCTAACAGCTATTTTTTTCTAATAATTTTCTAATAATTATTATTATAAATCTCTTAGTTACATTCCTAACAGCAAATAATAATTTTATGGGCCTATCAGTAAAATACACAAAAATTTGACTTAAAATTCAGTTATTTTCAATTTTTATTTTTCACCATCATGCAATATGATAGTTTTATTGTAATTATAATTTTCCATTGCTTTTAGATTATTAGGTGTATAGACTAAATGCGTTTATACAACGATAACAGCAATTTTGATTTTATATTTATGATTCTATTTAATTAGTCATTTAATCAATATTTTTAATACAATTTGGATCTTGGATGAACAGTCTTACCTTGATAAGGGTAATATCATTATCATATAGGAATGGTTCCCCAAATTTATCATGAACTATAATTTTCTCTGCTTGGTGAACAGTTCCACCTTCGTCAATCTCCAGGGAGCCCGCCCTCACTTGGATTATATCTGGTGCTCTGAGAGGGAGATAAATTAATATTAAAAATTACATTTCAATAAAACATTTAATAAATATCTTAATAGGCCTTTTAATTATATTAATATAATATTGAAAATTGTTTTATATTTTGGCAATGACTAGACAAGTTCATTGTTGGAAGGATTTAAATTAGTCTTTGATGACCACACACCAGGCTGTTTAAACGATTGTTCAGTTCTTTTTAACATTTCATAGTTTTGTTTGGAAGAAATTTAGATAATAACCAACATCTCTTCTCAAATAAAACATTGTTAGAGAACTTCTCTGATATTTAGATTGCTCTGTAAAATATATAAACATTCACATTCAAATTTTAAATATTTACTATTTAAATCTCAAAAATCTCCTATAAATATATTTTATGTTATTTTTTATACCAATAAAATATTTGAAAAGGTTACTAATAATATTTTTGTTAAACCATTTGTTACTAAACAAGATAGTACGAATGGTTTCCCAACAAAAAATTATAAATTGGAAAATAATGTTAAGAACTCGTTTGAATACTCTTAATTAAGAATTATTAGATCTAATTGAAAGCACCCCATTAAGTTTATTATTGCTTAAATTAGGGTTTACAAATTATGAATGGGTGCGCAGTATAGGTTAGTTTCTATATAGATCATGATATATAAATAGTTGTAATCACTTGTGAGCTGTGAAAATTTTAACAATAATCTCGCAGTATTTTTCAAACTTAAAATTATTTTAATGAAAGTAAATAAAATTATTAATAAAATAATACAGGAAATTAATATTTTAACATTGTTTATTATATACATATCTAAATTTTTACCAATACTATTCTAAATGCGATACCCAAACACAGGTGTTTAAAAATGCAGATATAAAAAATATATATTATTTCAAACATATTTTGCCTTATTAATTAGTATGACGATAACATATCTTATGCCTGTTTTTCCAAACGCATGTAGCAACACAAAATAACTAACTTACTTCTCTCCGTCGCTCGCATGGTTACTTTTGGTGTCTTTATGACCCATATCAGGTGACGATCAATTTATTTGTTTAATTATAATTACTAAATAATAATATTATATAAAATAGAGTCTATTAATAAAAACGATAAACGGTTTTTTTTGATGAAAATAAATAAACAGATGATAATGTTAATAATGAGCTAGAGAATTTCAAGTAGGTTTAACAATTTACTCGGGCGAGCCCATTAAAGCTCATCACTGTGTTTAGTGATGTTGCCTCGTAACTATGCTAAGGTTAGTGACCAACCTACTTTTCCTCTATGAAGCAATGAGCAGCTGTTATAACCCAGTATTCATTTAGCACAGACCCACCACAAAACTGGCCGAACCATGTATGTTCAATAGCCACCTGAAATCAAATAACATACATGTATACTTATAACTGTACATTAATAACATTAGCATTGTTAATATTTATGATCAGGCTTTAAATAACTCATGAAATATTAGAAACTTATTTAAAAACTCAATATAAGACATATTCCCCCAATGAATTTCATTTGCCTAGAATATATATAAATCATGGTCTTCTTGAATGTTGAAAAATCTTATTGCAGCGTGTGCAGAAGAAGAATATGGAAAGCGCTGGAGAAGAAAGGAGTGCAGGATAAGAGAGTAAACAGAATGAGGAATATGCACAAGAGTAGTGTGACTTGTATGACAGTGAGAGAAGAGAAGACAGATGGGTTTGAGTTTAAGAATGGTCTGAAATGAGGTAGTGCATTCTCACCACTACTGTTCATTGTGATGGGCGAAATACTGAGGGAAGTGTTATAAAGGATTGGAGAGGGAAAGATGAAAGAAATGGTGTTTTCAGATAACCTGATTGTGTGTGGTAGTGAGGATAAAGAAGTACAGGAACAGCTGGCGGTTTGGAAAGAAGTGGTGGAGTGGTTTGGAGGTTTAATGTAAAGATGAGTAAGGTGGTGATCACGACCAGATAGAATGACAAGAACAACTGGTGTGACTGTGAGAGAGGAGCAATTGAAGATAGTAAGCTGTTTCAAGTATCTGGCCAGTAATGTAGAGGAGAGTGGAAGGAAATGCAAGACAAGTGCAAGTGAGTGATCTACAATGCCTATTAACTACCAATATTGACATACGCTGCATAAACGTGGGTAATGAAGGAACAGGATGGTAACATAATGCAGGCGAGTTAAATGAGATTTTTGAGAAGTAGGATCGGTGTGACAAAATATGACAGGATGAGAAATGAGAGAATAAGAAGAATAGTGAAGGAAAAGCCAGTCCAGGACAGGATAAAGAAGGCACGACTAAGGTGGTTTGGCCATGTGAGAAACATTGAGAGGGAAAGGATACCTAGGAGGATGTTGGATATGGAGGTGGAGGGATGACTTAGTACTATTATGAGACTGACCCATTACATTCTGATCTAGGTAGATGTTGTCTTGTATTTAGTACAGCACCGCACTTGAGGTGTACCAAGTCTCACTATGAAACTGGCTAATTCCATTCTGGTTTAGGTAGGTGTCATTGATAGGGCTGGTAAACATACCACTATGATTACGATTATAATAAACGAAACATATTCAAATGTTCACACCTCACCGTGTGAATCGCAAGCTATATTTAGAATATCAGGGTGCGCTATGTCTCTAACACGACTGAAAACACACGCAATGTTATGATTGTTAAGAACAAAATCAGATTTTCACTTTATTATTTTCCAATACCATAGCTCAGTTGATAACGTGTTGGTCTACTGAGCTAAGGGTCCTGGATTTGATTCCTAAAATGGTCAAAAATATTACAATTTGTGAAATGTTGGTTTCCTCTATAACCGTGATGAATTAACTGCAGGGGGGCTGTGTTTTGTGTCTGTTCAAATTTACTCGCTTTGTTGGCCGCATGGCATGTTGGACTAGACTGCTGAAGATGAAGTCGATGTTAAATGCCGGTTGGGTGCATTGAGGGTGGTTTTTCCCAAAGGGTTTTCCACTGTCACTCCATGTAAATGCAGGTGCACTTACTATAACTAAGCTATACTAACCCCTACCACATTAGCATTTTTAGTACATAGGATTATAACCCGAACGAGTAGTAAGACTCAGGGCTGAAAATAAACTTAATTACGTACAATTCAATAGTCACCAAGAAGTTTAATAAATCATAATTAACTATGTAAATTAATAAGTAAATTAAACATATAAGGTAAATTAAATAAGTTACAAACTAACGAATATTTGAGAAAACCCAAAATAAGTCATTAACGATGTTCAGTTCTATCTCTTTTCACAAAATAGGACATACATCATCCCTAGGTCAAACTTTGTTACTAAGGTAGATATTATTATTAGCACCGCGCCTTACTACCCGTTCGGGTTATACGCACTTACGCTAATGTGTAATGGTAGGGTGATTGTGAGATGAAATGAAGGACCTACAGTCTAACTTGGAATCCGAACCACGGTGGAGGCCTGGCATTCCCCACATTCACAAGATGTCTTGTCAGAGGTGAAGGAAGGGTTTGGAAATCAGATAAATCTGTGCCGGGACCGAGGATTGAACCCCGGACCTCCAGCACAGAAGTCCGACACCTTACCCCTAGACCGCCAGGTCACCTTTTACTGAGGTAGTTCCGATACCGGTACTGATCTCTAACACACAAGTACATATTCATGATACAATGTGCTAACACAAACCACAAACCTTCCCCAAACTTGGACTCACTNCCCAAACTAAACGCAACATCTTTCTTCAAATAGCCCCCTACCCCCACCTCTGCTTTTCTCCTTCCATCGGTCACACCAAGATATGAAAGAAAAGGTTTCCAGATTGCAAAGTGTTTTCCGGAATAATATAGATTCGAAACCGTCGAAGGTATTCTTCAACAGCGGAAGCGGGACTACCACAGCAGAAGTCACAAACAGAAAATCTGCATAGTCGAAATTTGTGAAGATGAACAGCTTTTTTTAACAACACTTTAGTCACTATCAAGAGTCACAACAGCCAACTTCTGCTTCACACTAATACACAGTCATGCTTCAAACAGAGGTATAATAGGAAGGGAGGGAAGGATAATATCGCGCACCAAATTCAATAATAATAATAATAATAATATTTAGCACTGCGTCTTAGTACCCGTTCGGGTTATACACTTTAAGTATTAATCACGCTAATGGATTAGGAATTGGGAAGGTTGAATTAGAGGAAATAAACCCGCATTTGCGTGGAGGGAGAGTGGAAAACTATTTAGGAAAAACTACCCCCAGTTCACCCGACCGAGATTCGAACCTCTATCTCCCCGTCCTCAGCAGTCGAGATCAACACGACAAGCGCGTTAGCCAACTACGCCACCGAGGCGGGTACCAAATTCAAAATACTATCCATTCAAATAGATCTTTCTCGGAAAACATTCGTGATAGGTAGGACATATGTTCATTTAAACCTTGTTTCTTAGAATTACTGACATTACAACCTTCCAGAATATTTACCTTTCTTCCTGGGGCACCGCGTGTATCTATTTTATATATATGCATAAATTATAAATATATATTTAGTTAAGTATAAATATATATATTATATTTTGTTAAGTATTATATTTTGATAAATAAAATATTATAAATATATTATATATTGTTAAATAAAATACACCTATGTTTATTTGGTAGAGTTCCCTACTTGTCCAAGGAAACAAACTGTTTAAAATTATACAAATAACCCCACAACAAATTTATGATTTTTTATTCTCTCACATAACATAAAATCAATGGTTTTTGGTTGTTTCTAAACCCAATATAGTTTATATCTCTTTTTACTGTCTTGGCTACATATTTGATACTATTCTATTATATAAAATATTTAATAAGTAATTTAAAAAATATTACTATAAAGTTTTTACCAAATGCAAAACTATATGTGGCTATTCTAACTTACAAGAAAGGGATAATCTCCGGACTCAGCTTTTTCCCCATTGTAGATCTTGCCTGCCTTAGGACTATCGTTATTATTTATTGATGGTTTGGGGAACCAATAACATTGACCTTCTAGAAAATAAAGCAAAATAAATAAAATGTAGCATACAAACTTAACAATTTTTAAAGTATATATATATATATTTATATATATACTTGGTGAACATATATATATTTATATATATATATATCCTTGGTGAACATGTATATATAAACACATTTTTTTTTAATATTTCACGGTGAGTTAGGTACAATCTATTCAGAATATTCCTCACAAACGGGAATGTTTCAAAATCACTATATTAAAATTCACCAACTTTTATATAACATTTTCAAATTTAAATTTTCCATGCACAAAATTTTGGTACACGTAAAGTTTACAAGAAATCACTGTATACATGTACAGCGATTTATTAGCTATCTAGTTTTACTTGAATCATTTATAGTACCTGAATCAGTATTCATTTAAATTCACTTATTAATAGGATAATGACTTGGGGGCTGCTTCCTGTATTTATTACTAAATTGATTAGAGTATGTTACTATATTTTAGCACTACGTCTTACAGCTTGTTTGGTTATACGCATATGAACTAATTTCGCTAATAAGTTAGGGATGAGGAAGGTTGATATTTATACGAAATGGACCCAAATTTGGCTGGAGGGAGAGTTTAAAACCGCTTTGAAACAACTTCAATACACTAACCCGGGCTTAGAAGCCCGATATTCCTGTTATTGGTGACCAAGTCTACGCGAGATTGACGTCTTGGACCAACGAAGCAGATATATGTTACTAATTGAAATCCTAACTGCACTAAAATGCGTCACAAAACATATTATAGCTTTCAGATGTGAATAATAAATCATGATGATAAAATTTAATATAGAGTAGTAAGAAAGCCATAAATAAAGGTATAAATATTAAAACACAAACAGTTTCTGATTCGGTTTGACAGGCAGTAAATAAATATAGTTTTCATGAGCTCCTCTTTTTTATCAAGTACAAATTATAAAGTAATTTAGCAAAGATTTCAACTTACTGTATTAAATGGCCTCAAATTTACCTTCATCTAAAGTCTAGAGCAGGGGTCCCCAATTATTATTGAAGGAGCTCCATTTTAAAAACTAAACATACTTCCGTGGTTCGGCAAAACTTTAACAGTGACTCAAGTCCTATAGTTTAACAGTTACTTAAGTTCAAGTCCTATAGGACTAAACTAATTAAAAAACGTGATTTTCTTCCCTTTTAGATATTTTACTTATTTATTATTGCTGATCTTCTATGTCTACTACGCGCCCACCACCAAAATAACATAATTTCTTCTGTTTATCGCTATCTCGTTAACGTCCTTAAAAAAGTCTCTACGGCCCGGATGCATAACTTGGTCCGCCAATCAGTAACCACTAGTTTATCGTTTTCACAGGATTTTAACATTGAATAACATTAGAGATAACATAATTTGTAATAATTAATAATCACTCACTCTACTCACCCTGAAGAACACCGGTAATGAAATAGAGCAGATAAAGTAATTTCATTTTGGATAGCAGGCCGGTGATGATTGACAAGTTTTCAAAACAGTTTGAATTCAGTTTAATATTTTAGTCGCATGCATTAATTATTAATTTCTATTAATGACTTCTACGATCTTGTTAGCTAGCGGAAGTTTGATTGAAACCTGCTCACCAATTTAAAAGAACCACAGATTATAACTATACATGTTTTCTATGTATGTACTTAAAGATTATTTACCGGATGTAATAACTATAAGCTTTAGCTATTTTTGATAAAAACATTTATACTTACACATTGATTTATTAATATAGTACAAGGTTAAAAAATATGACTAAAATCATTAATTATTTTTGCCACTTCTATAAGGTAGTAAACACTTTTTTTTTACTTAGTTAAACAATAATATTACGTCTCATTTTAAATAATCCAAAATATTTTAGAAGTAAACAAGTAGTACTTACTATTAAACTTCTAATTAATATTCTGGAACTATAGCCCCCTTTAAATAATCAAAACGCAAACTTTTAGCCATCAAATTTATCTTAGTCATTTACTTAAAAATAATGGATAACACTATATTTTTAATTCTATGAATTCAAATTATTTCGTTACAGTGTTTGTGGCTGATGCCATTTGGGGAAAGGGGGATACCCGTTATATCAATTTCGTCATGATATTTCAAGATACCTATAGTCATATTGAGCTCAAATTCAAAAATCTTACAAATTGTGGTGCACTATGCCCTCTGTACCCTTTTGGTGGCTTTTTAAATTTTTGAAATTTCAGGCTAGCGTAGTTTGGTTAGCTTGTGGTGGAGATCAGGGTTTGGATCCCGCATGGGTGTAATTAAGTGCTTTATTTTCTACTGGATGGTTTACCACCTTCCCTCCTCGAGAATGAGGGTGTGTTTCTTATTTATTTAATTATCAACATCTCTAACCCACTGACGTAATTTAAATGCGAATAGCTTAGACGGGTAGTAAGTCACATTGGAAGTCCAAAACCAAAATCAAGACACATGCGTGGTACGAAGCACCTATAGTGGGCTGTCTATGATCATGTCACACACATAACCGTAAGTGTATTGTATTACCCGCCTCGGTGGCGTAGTTGGCTAACGCGCGTGTCATGTTGAGCTCGACTGCTGAGGACGGGGAGATCGAGGTTCAAATCTCGGTCGGGTGAACTGGGGGTGGTGTTTCCTAAATGGTTTTCCACTCTCCTTCCACGCAAATGTGGGTTCACTTCCTCTAATTCAACCTTCCCAATTCCTAAATCCATTAACGTAATTAGTACTTAAAGCGTATAAACCGAACGGGTAGTAAGACGCGGTGCTAAATATTATTATTATTATTGTTTTGTATCAGACAAAGGGACCTGTAAGGCCCGGTCTACAGACTCTTGGGTCGTAAGGTGCGTAATACATAGTCCATAGTCCGTAAGAGTTCTATGCTAAAGAAACAGATTGCTCTGTTTACAAATACCTGATCAATAAGTTCCTAGTCTGCGTTCCTCTGTAGAAGCTGTATCAACTTTCAAACGATAGATACGGAAAACCAATCACTGTTTAGTAGAAATGTAATCATCGGTGCATCGAAAGGAAAACACCAATGTTAGCGAAAGGATCCGTTGCCATAGAAACATAATGGTCATACAACATGGAATGAAGTTTCTACGCGTGGAGTTATTACAGATTTATTATTTATTATTTTAATCTAAAAACCTCTGGAAGCTTGTAACCTCAGAAACCATTTGAAATATCAAGTTCTCAGAAAGATTGTATAGAATATAAATAGCTATATTATGTAAACACCCCACACTATACCCTATCCTTTTTTAAACCCAGCTTAGACCTATACCAGGGCTTACAGAAATTAAATTTAGAAATGTTTGGGATGCGGTACAAAGTGTTTACCTTGCTCAGTGACCTCTGGACCACTAGGTGTCAAAGGACCTATAGAAGTGGAAGGTAACTCAGGTAAACATACAAGGGATTAATGAATGAAATAATATTTAAACCTTCAGTGAAATTTGCTGTTCTAGTATATTGTTCCAGTGTTATAAACTGATTTAACATAGGCTGTTATATAGTCGCAATCAACGACATTAAAATTAGTGAACAAAACAATGAGATGTACCCTCTTATAAACTAAACAATGATTTATATACATATTTTACAAATAGTCGATAGATAGTAATGGTTTATGTAAGAATATAAAATACAAATTGGTTATATAAATAAATTTAGATTTAATTCTGGTGAATAGATAATAAATAGATATAAAGATATATTTATGTAAAATATTTCAAGTCTTTCAAAAACAAGTTTAGTATTATCCAAACAAATTCATTTACAATCTTCAAGATGGATCTAAAAGTGATGATTATAAAAATCAATATATATTTCCTTTTGTTCATGTACAGCAAGTTTATTAATTACGGGATAATTAGCCCTTTAGATGTATACTCCTTTCAATAATGGAGAAATGTTCACAAAGATTAGTTCTTTAGTCACACATGAATGTGAAGTTATCCTCCCTCCAAAAAATTTGACAAGTTAAAAATATTATTATCATCATTATCATTATTATTATTATTATCATTATCATTATTATTATTAGCACCTAATCTTACTACCCTTTCAGCTTATACGCCCTTACGCTAATGTGATTGTTAGATGAAATGGAGGACTTATAGTTTAAGGGATCAGAACCATGGTGGAGGCCTGGCATTCCACACATTCACAAGTTGTGATTAATACACTTCTTGTCAGAGTTGAAGGAAGCGCTCGGCAATCAGATAAATTTGTGCTGGGACCGAGGATTGAACCCCGGACATCTAGCACAGAAGTCTGTGCCCCCTACCCCTATATCACCAGGTAACCTTTTAAAAATAATAATTCATCTTTTGGATTCTTCCGAAATGGTTGAAAACAGGGTGTAGGATTTCTATAGGGTTAAGGGGATACTGTGTTAACTTCTCTGCCAAACGCATTAGCGCTACTGTTAAAGAAATACGTTTTCTTTAATTTTTAATATTTAAAATCTCAATTCATTTGCATTCGTCATTTTCCCCCTATAAGTTACTTTAAAACTGTGAAAATCTATATTTATAATAAATCATTATTATGTTTATGAGTTTGTTTCTTTAAACCCGTGAAAATTGAAACATAAAATACGCCATTATTACTTTTATGAATTTGTCTTATTTGATATTAAGTTTGAAGGCTTTTAAAATCATTATTTATAAATCTGTCCATAGACTTTGTCACAATTACCAATAATGGAGAAAGCTACAACATAAGTTAGGTTAGGCTTTTGTTGACAAATTTGTATTTATATTTGAACGTATTCTACGTTTTAAGGGTGTTATTAAAATAAATAAGTAATAACAATGCCTTGAACTAACCATTTGTAATAATTCTTTTTAATATATTCTAAAATATTTAGTAAATTCCTTAGTTAATGTGAAATTATTACTCAATCCATATAAATAATATTATTTAAAACAAAATGTTTAGTCGCTAAACCTATGTTAATCTGTTCCTCATACTTCTGTTTTATTCTCTTGCCATTGAATATTAGTTTCCGAGATCTAAAACTAGGACTTATGTAATAATGTAAACAAGATATAACAAATTATAAATGTATTTAGTAGAGTTTTTCACTTAGGTACTTTGCACGTAGGTACTTAATACAGTTTTGCACTAAGCTGATAGCGTTAGTTCATCTTCCATCCATTTAGCTCTCAAATTCCTGTTCTAGTCATACTTCAGAGAGTTATCATTCTATACCTTTATTATCTATGGTTGAAAATAAGCAAAATACAAATGTTTATTGAAACTGATAATATGTTGTTAATATCTTGGTAGGTTCACTAAAGAAAATACACTTAGGACTTTCCAAAACATGGACGTCTTCTTCAATGTTGGTGTTTCTAGTCCTAGACTCAAGAATATAACCGGGTTTTACGTAACTTTTCACTCTCCAAATTACTTAAATTACCATTCTTAAACAGATGGTTTAGGAGAGCCCACGATTGCATTCTGGGATTGTCAATTCAAAGGTCATATTTACAATATTCACTAACACACCAATTAATTTATATTTATAAATTATGAAAAATTCTTAAACAGATTTTTTAGGAGAGCCAACGATTGCATTCTGGGATTGTCAATTCAAAGGTCATATATACAATATTCACTAACTAACCTATTAATTTATATTTATAAATTATGAAAAATTCTTAAACATAAATCTTTTTTCAACAACATTTACTTAAAAATTTAGATTTATAAATAATGAAAGGTTTTCTAAAATATCTTAAATATAACAAATCATAATATTACAATATATAATGCATTGTAAATTACCAAACCAGCCTGATCTCATCCAAAGCTCCTAGATACAACGCTAGGATCAGTCATCAAAAAGAATTATTAGTGAGAATATTAAAACTTAAAACACTTAAACCCATACCGTAGTCATTATTATTATAATAATCACATATAAAGATAAAAACCAGATCCCTTAGTAATAAGATTAAATAGTTTTCCCTGCCAGGCAATGACTCAAGCTGCTCTTGGCGTCCTCTCGGTGAAACAATCCATCTTCCGTAGCAGACTTAGTCATTCTTTCACGATCTGTGTTGTCTGGACCAGTCCTTCTTAAACTGTGGGTCACGTAACTGAATGTGGTGGTTGCGAAAGATTTGGCAACAATAAAATGTTTCTGAACGCACAATGGCTAAAAACTAGTTCATAATAATGAATCCGAAGTGTTTCTGGCATCGCTCGCCCGCGTTGCATTGCGCAACTTCACTGCAGCCTTGGTTCTGAACATAAAACAAATTATGTTATTAATTATGTTAATAAAATTGAAAGTTTTAATAAAAAGTTAACATATGAAAGAATAGGGTGGAAAATGGTTCTTTAGAAATGTTTAAAGCTACAGTTGATTTTATAATTGAAAATAACCTTTCCAAAGATTTTATTGTAAGAGCTATAATTGATCATCTGAAGTGCCTGGAAACACAGTTTCAGAAATACTTCCATTCAAATTTTGATTATAAAGAAATAAATTGGGTTCATATTCATACTCAATCTTAAACAAAGCCGTCAGTCATCTGACATTAAATTTGAAGTAGAATTTACCGAGTTTTCAAGGAACACAAGTTTAAAAATTGAGTTCCCTAGAAAAAAATGAATTTTGGCTTAGGATTAGGACGAAATATCAAACAATTTGTGGAATTGCCCTAAACATACTTCTGCCATTTTGTAATACGTATCTATGCAAAATGACATTCTTGAAATTGACAATTATAAAATCAAAATATCGATCAATTCTGAAAAACGTTGAAGATGTAGTCCTGCAGTATCAAATATTCAGCCAAGATTTAATCCTTTATGTAAAATTAAGTACACACATCCACCTCATTAGCATGCAAATTTGATTTCATGTTTAATAAATGTTAAAATAATATGTATATCAAAGAATTAAAAGAATATCCATTTTATGATTTATTATCAATAAATATTTTAATCTTATACCTATTTTATTTACCTATATACCATCTAATTAAGATTCAAATTTTCTTTCGTCTGTAATAAAATGGTACATTATATATATTACTAGCTTTTACCCGTCGCGGCTTTGCCCGCAATAATTGATAAAATCTTTTAATTTTTAACTAAACTGTTTTGGTCATAAACCAAACATTATTTTTTCAAATATCAATGCGTTTTATCAGTTTTAGCTGTACATAATTTTGCCGTATTTTAATTTTCACTTATAATTCATAAAAAAAGAAATATATATTATTCAATTTATCTATTATAAATTTTTATTTTTGATTTCTACCTTCATAATTAGTAATATAAATAAATTAAATAATATTTTTTTCGAAATATATAGCTAAAATATCACATATTTATTATTTACTATTATGAAACTACGTCACACTAATTACTATTTACTTTAAATACAAAATATTAAATCACAAATTCTTAAATAACATCATTTCAATCACATTATAATCATATATTTATTATTATTTAAAATAAAAGGTTGGGAATAGTCCTATATGATATTCCAGGACATATTCTACCAACGTAAAAAGTTTCATTCGAATCAGTTCAGCAGTTTTTGCGTGATGAGTAACAAACATCCAAACACACAAACTTTCGCATTTATAATATTAGTAAGATATATATATATATATATATATATATATATATATATTTACGAAAGGATTGTTTAAAATATTTTTTTTTATGATTTATTATCAATAAATGTTTGATTTGTATAGGCTACCTGTTTTATACACCTGAGGTCACGTAAAAATTTCCCTGGTGAAAGGGAGTCACGAATGGAAAATATTTAAGAATCCCTGGTCGACCAGTATTGAATTACCATCGAGGTTTGTAAACCCATGTTTGTTACAGATTACTATTCCAAATCTAAACCCAAATATAAATTATACATACCATAGGAAGCACTAAAGTTATATATATATATATTTATAACTTTAGTGCTTCCTATGGTATGTATAATTTATATATATATATATATTTTTTTAGCACCCTGCTTTCTGTTCAGTGTATACGAATATGTACTAATTACGCTAGTGAATTAGGGATGAGGAAGTTTGAGTTTAGAGAAAGTTTACGAAAATTTGCGAAGAGGGAAATTGGTAAACTTTTTATTGGCAGCCTAGTCTTTTGCGAGACAATTTGGCCACCGAAGTAGGTTAAAATCATATTAAAAGTACAACAAATTGCATAGTCTGGATCCAGAATCCTACTACATATCTTTAGTTTCCATTTTCAAACTATAAAAATAATAATAACAATAATGTCTCTAATCGTTAAACTAATTCTATTAATAATGATTGCACTTAACCTACATTTAAAGAATATTCTGGCCACTTTGTGAAAAAAAAGGTTATGATTTCTTTATTTATTTTGATTTGCAGACTCATCTGCTTGCTTCTAGCTGTAGACTCTTTCCTTTCGAAGTTTTTAATTTGAAAAAATATCTAAACTTCTCATTAGCTAGCACAGTCACGTGATTGGAAATGCTAGGGACTATTAAGGAGCTATAGACGGTTTACGGATACAGAGCTTACGGACTATGTAGATGAGGCTTCACTCAGTAGCTGTTAGAAACCCCCTCCATTGGCCAAATGGTCTAATAGGTCACTCTCACAACAGAATGGTAAATGAGAGCTTGAATACTGGTAGGCCGTACTGAAGGAGTTCCCCCCCCCCTCCCCCAAATGATTTTCCACTCTCTCTATTACCAAGAATGTTAATACATTTCCTTTAATTCAACACTTCTCATCCATATTATATTAGTATGATTAGCATATATTTGTAGAGCCTCAAAGAATAGTGAAACATGGCGACAAAAAAAAAAAAAGTAGTAACCTTACCACTCACGATATTAGTTTTTCCTCCCCTCTCCTCCATTATTCA
>CABFVZ010000210.1:359820-378257 GCA_902151445.1 Timema monikensis
ATATATATTGTCAACCTGACTTTACTAATGTCACGTGCGTGACGTCACTGTTCAGTGGCTTTTGCCTTCTTAGAAGAAGAAGTGCTTTAAGCGCCATTTAATATATTACATAAATTTAAATGAAATAAGATATGTTTATAAAATTAGGATGATATTATTGTCAATGCTTTCACATACTTTTCAGGGGCAAATCAATTACATTACAGCATCTCACTTCATACTGCCCTTAAAACAACCTAATTTCTTCATTCTATAAAACTATATATATTTTTGAAATATTTTCTTATAATTCCCAGATTATATAATATGGCCAAAAGGAAATCCATACTGAGTGCAGAATTTAACTCGGCCTGACACTGGAAGGATTAGTTCTATTCTTTATTATTCTTATGGGTCCTTTTGTTCATGGGTGTTTCTAAACAAAGGTATAGTGATACTTTGCCCGTATTTTGATTTTAAAAACTATAGTAGTGATGGAGATACACAGACTATTGTTAGTTTTGAAATGTTTCTTCCGCATTGCTAGTTTGTGTGTTAAGTTATTATTATTATCACCGCGTACCTGTTCGGGTTATACGCACTTACGCTAATGTGTAATGGTAGGGTGATTATGAGATGAAATGGAGGACCTACAGTTTAACGTGGAATCCGAAACCACGGTGGGGGCCTGGCTTTCCCTACATTCACAAGTTGTGATTAATACACGCCTTGTCAGAGGTGAAAGAAGGGTTTGGTAATCAGATAAATCTGTGCCGGGACCGAGGATTGAACCCCGGACCTCAGCTCAGACGTCCGACACCTTACCCCTATACCACCAGGTCACCATATTTTGATTTTAAAAACTGTAGTAGTAATGGAGATACACATACTATTGGTAGTTTTGAAATGTTTCTGCCGAACTGCGAGTTTGTGTGTTAAGGAATGTCAAGATTTCAATCTGGCAACATTGGAGAACCGATGACGTTTCAAAGATTTAAGAAACTGGTATTTAAACGCTTCATTATTCAAAATATTTAGATAAGAAAAAACTCAAGAATTCCATAAGTGAACCGTAAAAACCATTTGGTTATTTTTATTAGTTTTAAAACTTCCATATGTTAGGACCAATATTATTTTGTAAAAAATTAAAAAAACTATACAAATATGAACTAAATTTTATCCTTAAAAATCAAGTTAGTGCAGCATTAGTGATAGCTTTTCTGTCTTCAGAGTTATAGTTTCCAAAATAAATCATCTGGAACTTTTAAAAAAAATTCAGAGTAAAATTTCCTTGTCAATTCTATTTTAGGATCAATATAATTTTATTTCTCTGCATCTTTTAAATATCTAAATACGTTTAGAATAACTATTTCAGGTTCACTATTTCAATAATGATACGTGTGTTTTGTCCTTTTTTAAATAAGTATATATTTTTTAGGTTCTGAAGCCAATAATTTTTTTAAATAATATTCTAATAACATCATATTAAGTAAATCCAAAGATTTTAATTTAACTTTTGGACTATTTTAAATGAGAGAATTTGGTAAGTTTACATAAGCTCAAATAGCAAGTATATGTTTTAGTAAACATTTAGGATACTGTCCACCTTGTATTAATATAATTTCTAAAACGAAAAGTTAATTTTTTAGATATGATAAAAAAAATAAAGGTTTTATTCAATGAGTCAATATTGAACTCGTGACCGCATGACAATTATTTAATCAAATAAATTAAGACACTGTCTTTCGATCTCACTTAAACAAACTATTTTCTTCTTATTGATTCCAATGAAGGATTGAACTATGAATCTCAAGCAATATTATATTTTTATTCTCTAGTCTAGTGGGGAGTGTTCCTGGCTACAGATCCTGAGGTCCCATGTTCGATCTCCAGCACTTAAAAAACATTTCTGCAAGACAGTGGTTCTGGAACCAGGAGAAACTCAGCCTTGTGAGGTCAAATGAGGATCTACTTGAATAAATAACCAGCAGCCTAGTCTAGAAAACTGATATTAATGGCCGGAGGGTTTGATTGGCTGAACACATGACAACTTTAAGCCACAAATGTTAGTTATATCATCGCTAACGGCTGCTGCCACTCCGTTGGTATAGCTTTATGGCGGCTTCAAGCCAGTTTTATTTTAAATATATTTGGCACAGTTTCACTTTTATTCCAACGAAATTATTATCATAAAGCTGTAACTGGAGAAGGAGAAATGCGTCCATATTGTTTTATGGTGCTCTACAGTCTACTCAATTGACGAGTCCTGTCTCGCGTGATGTTTTGCTGGTGTGGCGTCACGTTTCGCAGTTGAGACGTTTAAAACTAGGTCTTTTCTAAACTACGAGCGAGTATCGCGAAATCCGCTAGTGACTCGCTACTCGCAAGTTTCAGGAGTAAGGGCCCAGGTAGACCATCCTATCGTCTGGTAATGTTGTATTGTTTTGAGCAGCTCCAGCTGGGAATTGATATCACTATCGCTAGTGGGAACATTTGTATTGAGATTATCTAGTCAGAAATTGTGTGAGTATATATATCTGTCACCGTACAAACCCTATTCCAAGACCAACTAGATTGGATTAGGTCGAATTTATACATCTTAAGAGCCTTAAGATGTACTAGTTTAGTCTAGTCTAAATTAGCTAATCCCTAAATTTTGACCTAACTTATAGGCCAAACCAGGTTTAGGTTATGTTAGGTTTTGCTAGTGCAGACTAGGCTAGCTTAGGTTAGGTTAACTAAGAATATTTGCACGCAAACTATACATGATGAAACATTTCCAAGGTCGATTCATTATACGAGTTAAGAACGATTAAAGCTATTATTGCCTGAAAACGTCAGGCTGTTTCGGTTTATCCTACAGGCTGCTATTCTTTTTGTCCTAAAATAGAGGTTTGGAATGTATAGATTATAAAAATAAATTATTATAACAACAGTCAGATTGAATAAATATTATTCGTATTTTTTTAAAGTAGAATTCCTTTTACAGAAACAAATCGAGGAAAATGTAACATTTTAATTGCCAAGTATATAACAATGAATGGCAAACCTCAATTTGAAATATACATTTACCAATATCTCCTAAACTTTGGTTTTATAAAAATATATACCAAGAATTTTTTTTTTCTATCTTTATAGTACTGCAACCTTAAAGAGATAAGCTATCTCCTATCTTAAACACACACGGGGCTATATATTCCAAAATGGAAATTTCCGTGTGTGTAAAGTACCCTTAAGATAATTTTCATGGGAAAATGATAGTATCCATTTTGTTTGTAATGCCAAACACTAGCTGGATACCAATTGTATTAAAATAATTATACCAGATATTGAGAAAATAGATTTTCTTTTTTCTTCTTTAGTAAGTTACCATTAATTTTAGCACTAAATATCCAATTCCAAAAAGTCTTCGGTGGAGTCTTATGAAACTCTAGATACGAAGTTTTAGCCCGGTTGGTAGAATGGTTCCATCTAGACCAAGATACACACACTGATACACAGACATACACACAGTGATACACAGACATACACACACTGATACACAGACATACACTCACTGATACACAGACATACATACACTGATACACAGACATACACACACTGATAAAAAGACATACACACACTGATACACGGACATACACACACTTATACACAGACATAAACACACGGATACACAGACATACACACACGGATACACAGATATACACACACTGATACACAGACATACACACACTGATACACAGACATACACACACTAGATACACAGACATACACACACTGATACACAGACATACACACACTGTTACACAGACATACACACACTGATACACAGACATACACACACAGATACACAGACACACACACACACACTGATATACTGACACACACACACTGATACACAGACATACACACACTGATACACAGACATACACACACAGATACACAGACATACACACACTGATACACAGACATACACACACACGCTGATACACAGACATACACACACTGATACACAAACATACACACACTGATACACAGACATACACACACTGATACACAGACATACACACACTGATACACATACATAAATGGCATCGCAAAAAGCATATTTTTGGTCTCACTTTATCATGTAACGTCAATATTCATCGAAATTTCTAACTGTATTTTTTGATGATCACAAATTTTCTCCATCCGAGAAAGTAATGAATCACAGGATGGGCATTGCGAGATCTTCCTAAGGGTTCATGGACAGTGATGTGGTCATGGAGCTGGAAAATATAATGCAATCTACATACAATTTGATAAGTGAAAATTGCTGACCACGTGGCTAGGAGTTTGGATACGGGGCAATTTTAAAGATCCAGATATATATCCAACAGGCAGATAAAGTTCAAATTAAATGGAACCAAATACATTCTAATACAAATGTACTGCGTATGCTAAATTATATTTTTACTATTTGATTGCTTACGATTTTAGGGGGCGATATTAAAAGGGCCCTACACTTATAGTTGATGTTTGTATTTAAAATAACGTCCATTTGGTCTTCTTGAGATACTCTCCCACAGGAAATCCATGAGTTTTAATTATTTTCATCTAGCCTATGCTCTGCATACGGCTTCAGGATTGACAAAATGAGAAGAAAAATATTTTCGTTCATCATTCCCAGCGCCTATCTTTATTTACTGCCCACATTACTACTAGCAATATTTTAATGGGTGATTTTTTTAAGGGTAGTTAAGTGTTTTGATAAGAAATGCAAAAGCACTTGTTAATTAAAGTGGTAATCAACCATTAGTCGGGCAAGCGGAAATAATATCTCAACTTCTGCTGAGAGGGCTAAGATGATCTTGCAAAAATTACTATGATTAGCTTAGAACTCTTCATGGAGGCAGTTTTACGTGATACTCTTATTTTTTGGCGAATGCGTGAAAATCAAGTCAGTCATAAAATTCTACACGTGCTTTCTCAATAATGTGTTTCTTATATTCTTATTTTTTCCTGGAGACACCGAATTTCCCCACTATTTTTATACATGGACATCTCTAAGATAGTAAAGTTACTGGATCTAGTTTCAAGAACAACACAAGTAATATAGTAAAATCTTATCAATGTTACCATAAGAAATGTGTTTGTGTTTTCTAAAATACGCTCCAAATGTTCATTCGTAAGATGATCAAGGTAGATCTATAGGCCTACCAATCAGGTGTTAATACACAAGCATGTTCATATTCTACAAAATATACGAATCAGGTGTCACGGATAAACAGGTCATAAAATAGTTTAATTACATAATATTACGTCATTTTTTGACTATAGATTATTTATCAGATTTTTAGGAGTTCCAAACTACGATTATAAAATGTCCTGCTACAAATATGTATATAATTTATATTTCTCTTAAAAATAAAAGAAAGAAAATATATCAAGATATTCTAAAATAAAATAAGTAAGAATAACATCTATAATAGACAAAATAAAACCAGAATTTATTGGAATATTAGTGTACCAATAAAAGATAGCAAAATAATCAATGTGGTTCAAATCAAACATATCAGATTTCAAACGAACCTAAGATATTATCGTTAAATGAGTATTTGATTATTTTTAAATTTATAAACTAAGTGCCTGAGATGACAATTACACAATTGGAAACTGTAAAAATTAATGATTTACCTTGTTATAAGTAAAGCTTTATTATCAAACTTTTTAAAACTAAACGTAAGTAACAATTTAAAATCTATCATTGTTTTGAGTATCTTGTTTTTTTGTGGGTTTTTTTTCGTATAACTGATCAGTAATCATACACTGGGGCACTACTAGTGTTTTATATCATGACAAAACTTAAATGAAATTCTATTTAAAAGCACACGTTTGGTCACTAGTTTCAAATAATAGATTGATAGTAAAATATTTTATATGAAATTGGGTAGTTAACTTTGGAGTTTAGTGAATAACTAGGCATACACATTAATGTGATTTGTCTATGAATGAAGATCGTGATATAGATGATAGTATTTGTTTTTATTAAAACATAGGTGCATTCAAATATGGCCATGTGGTTGTCTCAGATATCAAATATTTTTACATTCTGGATAAATTGTTATATAGTTAAAGGTCACTGCCTGTGTAATATATTAATGATACCTCAGATTATAGAAGCAAAGTAAATGATGTAAGAATATATCATTCTGCAAATATTATTTTGAAGATTTTCAGCTAAGATTATATAATTTAAATATATTTCAAAAGAATTTATACTATTCCATTTTTTTAATTTTTAAAACTTGTATAAGATATTTATATCATTATGTGTAACAGTTTAAACAAGCAAGCATTTCCACGTATTTATTCTGGAAAAGAAACGGTCTCTAGATAAATCCATCTTTTGTAGTAGAAAACATCCGTGTAGACTCCAGGGTCGCCTGGTTCACCAGACCCTTCTCCGAAGGACACAACTCCTATAAGAGTAGAGTCATTCCCTTTCTTTATCAGTAAAGGTCCTCCAGAATCACCCTGAAACATATTGTAAAACTATATCAGCAGACGACAGCACTGAATGATCACAAAAACAATTACAATTTATACAACATCTTATCCACACATTGGCCTCAGCCACACTCCAGAGCGTTGTAATTTTGCACCGTATTTGCCTTTTAGTCATTCAGAAAAAAATTAATTTAGGTTTTCGTATTAACTAACACATTCTCTGGCCTTAAGGTACTCGTGGGTTCATGGCTGTCAGAATGTAAGCTCGTTATACTACCATCCTGAGAAACCTCTGGTCAATCTCTAGTCTGACACACGACCTCCTTAAAATACACTCTCATTCTCCTCCCATCGATATCTTTGCCTATATATATGGGTCTTGTATCTTCAGGTATCCCAACTAAAATGTTGTATACACACCTGGCATCGCTCACACTACCCCTCTCCTGCGTGTCTTATTATTTTTGTTTTATCCTTAATATGTTTCTAAATTAAATATCAAAGCTATTAGTTTTGTTAATTATGGCTATTACTGCCTCTCTATATATTCTTTAAATTAATAAATGACACCTGGACACGGGAATTGAACCCGGGACATTTAACTTAGTACGCCAAATGCTCTAACTACTGACTTATCCAGGAATCGTCATGTGCCCATAATAATATATTTGCTCTTTAATTCATCATGATATGTGGACTCGTACAGTTATAACTGTACAACTAACGAGTAGATCGTGGCTGCGTTATCTGATTGCTCGTGATCATAATTGATCACACATATGTACCCGATGATTTACACACGTCCATCACAGACTCTGCATTAAAATATGAGTGGAGAAAGACCCCGAGCACGAGGCGAGTCCTGAATAGCTCAGTGGTTATAGAATTGGCGTACTAAGCCAGGTTCGATTCCTAGGTCCAGGTGTCTTTTTTCAGATTAAAGAATACTTAGCATGTTTGCTCAGTTCTAATGTTTGTTTATCCCTACTATACCTAAATGTCTTTCTCAAAACAATCACATCTGTTACATTACTTCAGAGTGATTAACCATGTTTCTCTTTTGTAAAGAACAGCGGGTGTATGATAGCTTTATATATATTTTCGACTTAGTTTTAATACATAATTTTATAACCAGTCTTCAATAAAACGTTGGCCTTTAACACGTTTAACATAATATTCTACCTTGTTTCCAAAATGTTAAACTCAAATGTAATTTGACTTGTCATTGAAGAGGAGGTAGTGGTAACAATACAGGTTGGTTGTACCGGATGTTGTGTCTATTTGATGATTCCTCATCTCCTTCCAGTGCTGATTAGAACTATTATCCTCAGGCTTTTCACTTAGATTAGGTTTCTAATAATCCTTGTATTAAACAAACAACAAATAACACACCCAATAGATAGTAATGGTAGATAATATAATCATCTCTAAAAAAATAGGTGGTGGAAAGCACATTAATAACGTGGGGAGCAGACTTCTAGTAAACCCATCCTGGATTTAAACTCCAGGAAGAGGGTCAATTTTTATTAAGGTCAAAGGTGAAGTGTCTCTCATAGCAAGTATTGACATGATAATTTGACAGAAAATATGGCATAGTTTCTTATAAACTGTAAAACCATATTTGAAATATTTTTAATATATTTATTGAGTGTATATGGATAAACTAATATTAACTGATAAACTATCGAGTAGAATAGTTTTTATAGTCAAACATAAGTGAAAATGAGATAAGTGAACATTATTATTTTAAAATATACAAAATTTGCCGCTGTATCATATTAATAATAAGGAAGTTTAGTAATACCTTATGAATCTACAACAGTCCTAGCAAGCAGGTATTGGAAAATATATGGATTGAATAAAAAAACTGCCCCAGGCTACAGGCTAGAAAGAGTAATGAGTGGAAAGTAAGTAGGTAATAGAATAATTTAAAATATTATTATAGCTTTTTTAAAACAAACACTATCTTAAAACTTTTAATAGGGACTTTTCCTCGTCCTGCGGCTCGAGTCCTAGGGGGGCGAAGCTATAAGTTTGTTCAAGAAAACCGACTTGTCAGTCTGTTTTGTTTTATCTTGCTTGTATCCAATTAAATGTCTCATATCTCATTACAGGAAGATTGTTTTATATTATACATGCAAGTAGTATAGGTTATGTCATTTATTTTTATCAGAACTAGACCCGCCTCAGTAGCGTAGTTGGCTCACGCGCTTGTCGTGTTTAGCTCGACTGCCGAGGACGGGGAGATCGAGGTTCGAATCTCGGTCGGGTGAACTGGGGGTGGTTTTTCCTAAATTGTTTTCCACTCTACCTCCACGCAAATGCAGGTTCACTTCCTCTAATTAAACCTTCCCAATACCTAATCCATTAGCGTAATTAGTACTTAAAACGTATAACCCGAACGTATAGTAAGACGCGGTGCTAAATATTATTATTTATCAGAACTACATTAAATCAAAATAATCACAACACTTTATGCTTTTAACAACATGTGTATTAAATTTTGACCTTACCGGAATTTTAACAAGGGTTTTTCAAAAGATGTTGATCATCTCTTAAAGCTAAACTCTTCAACGCCTACCTTTTTATATAGTTTATATCTAGGAAAATATAGGCCTATACTAAGGGGAACAGAGTATTGTGGAGGAAATTAAATTATCTTTTCTCTTTCTCGTCCACTGATACCAAACCTCTCGAAAAGACTGTTACAACGAGAAATAGGAAGCAGGGACAATATCGGTCGAGTTTTCTTAAGAAGGGCATTTAAAAGAAAACATATTTTTTTGGCAACAAAATTTATAAAACCTTACCATTGAATTTGTTTTATATTACAGTATTTATAAAAGACATCCAAAGTAACAGCCGTGGATCAAATGATTGGACATAGGAAAATGTAAATTTTATAGTAAATTTTATAGCTATCAGATAAGGTCATTCTTATGAAAATTGGACAGTAGCATTAACACTACAGTTTTACAAGATTTACAATTTAGAAAACATTCTAGGCCATGATGAGAGAATCAACCTTCGAGATTGGTCGTATTTGAAGAAAATCAGAACACAGATCTAGTTCAAACTGTACCTGTTAATAAAGCCTCATTGTTCAATTGTCGGCAGAAATATATTCTCATGTGCAGCGTGATGATCAAAACCAATGTTTGATTGGTCAAATGGGGACCAAGTGGAGGAGGACATAATCATAAGTACAGTTATATTAAGATAAGGCTACACTGGCATAACTTCCCCCTCCCCCACGACACACTTTGAAAACCTGCAATACTCACTGCGGTGGTATCCTTCCCTATGGTTTCCGTGCAGATCATATCCTCTGAGAGCTCGATTCCATATTCTGCGAATTTTTCAAAGAACGATTCCTGGGAACACTCTTCGTTGTCGAGAATATCCAAGGTTACATCAAGTAGGATAGGGCTGCTTTCTCCGTAGAAACGAGACTGTTGGGGATATATATTAGTCAACTATGACTGAATTGACCTGTTTTAAAAATCAAGACTAGTGCAATGCACACTAAAAGGAAATTCTGTCAATGTTTAATTAGCTTTCATCTTAATACTATATTCATTCAGTACCAACTATATAATATATGGGGTAGTCTAGTTGATCTGTGCAATTTTCAACTTGTGTTTCTAGAGATGAACTTACCATCATGAGAAAAATCAATCGACACAAGAATGGACCTGCTACATCTCCCATTGACGGACAGGCGTCAACCTAATCTAGCTTAGTTTCCCTTTAATGGGGAGTTTGGGGTTCTAGTTCTGGCCGGACATACTGTGATCTGTTTATCTGAACGGATTCATACGTTACATTTATGCAAGTTTGAGTACATTTTATCTAAATTATACCTTATTCCTCTCTTTAGTTTAGCTATGAAGATAAATATGCTGATCTGTAGGACGCAGTGCAAAGAAAATAAAGAACAATTCTTAGAAGTAAATAAGATTGGCTGAAGTAGACGGCATTATTTGTAACGTTATCAGCATGCGCTTCATCTCATCTAGTGTGATTAAAGTGACAACGAATATGTTCGATTCGTTCATACCGGTATTATCCTCTCTCTGTTTTCTGTCTTTTTGTAAGAAGAAAGTGTTAGACTTATTTCTCTAACTCTTCGTAACAAGTGATGACTAAAAAAAATTAAGTGGTATTTGAAATGAAATTCCTAGATTAAGTGATTATACTCACACAATACCTATAAAATAACTTAAATCAAGAACAAATACAGCATAAAGTTTTCCTATTATCAATTAACCACTTTGAAAGGGGATGCCCCAATTTTATCACTTTCACATTTTTTCGACCATCCCTGGAATTTAACTTATAGTCCTTAGTTCTGAAGACAGACGTTTTACAAACTAAATTAATGTGTTGTACAACAATTTACTGAAATAATAATACACACAGGAGATAATCGACTCTTTTAGAAACTTGTATAGCTCAATAAGAAATGTAATGTAGTTGCATATTTATTGTAAATCATTCATAAAGTGATTCTATTAATTTTAACTATAGGGAGAACTAACGATAGAAAAATATTGTGCATATAAGTTTGGCTTACTGCATATTTTATCATAATTATCATAAACATAGATTTATTAATATCCATGAAAAAGCCCACAGCAAAGCTACACATGAATTTAAATATAATCTAGTAACAATAAAATAATAAATTTAAACAAATATTTAAGATACATTGTTATTTAAAAAGGTAAGCTCACAATTGTCATCGTCAGAATTACTTTACCTTCGATGTTATGCCCCATCCAGCAGAAACAACTTTTGTGCCAGTTTTAAGATAATATCCTCTATCTATTTTAGGTAACTTAACGTATTTAATATATGGATTATCAGTAAATGGTTTCTGCACCTGGAAGGCAAAAACGTAAAATATTAGAATAGTATTTACAATTTGATGCGACACGCTACTTTCAATTTAAAAATTTAATAAATTTTAATATACAATATATTTACGTTGACAAGGACATCGTGATTTTGATCCAATAATTAAATATTATTATTAGCACCGCGTCTTACTACCCGTTCGGGTTATACGCACTTACGCTAATGTGTAGTGGTAGGGTAATTGTGAGATGCAATAAAGGACCTACAGTTTAACGTGGAATCCGAACCACGGTGGAGGCCTGGCATTCCCCACATTCACAAGGTATCTTGTCAGAGGTGAAGGAAGGGTTTGGAAATCAGATAAATATGTGCCGGGACCGAGAATTGAACCCCGGCCGCCAGCATAGAAGTCTGACGCCTTACCCCTAGACCACCAGGTCACCTAATAATTAAATAAATAAATGTTTTTCTCTCTCTCTTTAACTATATATCTAATTATATATTTGCTACAATTGAAACTGGAACTCCATTTAAACCTGGTTTCACTAGATACAACTAGTCTCAGAAAAGCCCTTCCATTAATATTAGGTTTGGACTAGATATTTATTGAACACCAAATGCAGTCCACAATATGGTACTTGTGTGAAGTCTTTGACCAATAAATCCAGTTGTTTGGTAAAACTAATCTCTATCTATAAATAATAGTAATATGTGTTTAAAGAATCAATACATATTTTTTTCAATTTGTTTTGCCATTACAAGTCTAAAATATTGATCTGTTTCCTTCTTCGAAGAACTGATTGTTTCTTTGGAATTCTACACCCAGTATAGGTATTATGGCAGTAACTCCAAAATAAACTGGAGGATGTGTTTCATCATAAATAAATGTCATTATCTACACCCTGTTTTGACAAATTTGCATGGAATTCCTTTCTAGCTGAAGAAATATTTGCGTAAGTGCCGGACAGCATTTCCTCTTCCTTGCCTTCATCATTGGTTTCATTTTCCTCTTCCTTTGCATGCATCTGCTCAAGACTTTATTAATCTTAACCTCATCCTGGACATTTTTTTAAACATATGGATGGTAGCGTAGAAGTAGTGAGTTTATTTCTGGGCTAAATACTAGGCATAGTTTTCTTTTATGGTGATTGTATATTACCTAAATTAAGGGCTCTGATTTCCCCAACTGCACAAAGCGGAGATATTTCATCGTGTTATGGAATGGTTAATATAAAATGCATGGGACACCAACTTTCAAGAAGAGTCAAATGAAAATCAACCTATTCGGCCATCTTGCTTTCCAGTGCTTACAGTAAGACAAACTTAGTCAAATGATACAGATAGAACTCAATGAATTTGAACCCATTATAAGTCTGCGATTGGCTGTACATGGGGTCAAACTGGCGTTTGCTGTTCAATTTACAATGAAGTGTAGGTTTGGTAGACAAGCTTTTCATTTTATTATATTCATTAGTTATATATTTCATCCATAGCTAAGAAAGTATTCATCAAATATGTGGTTACATTGGCGTAATTAATGTAGGTGTCCATTTTCTTACTGTCTCAACTTCCATGTCCTACAGCTTTATGAAACGCTTCATTGATATTTTCAAGTTCTTTGACTAATATTTTGAAAGTTTTAGCTCCTGGAACAAATTTTTCCACCTAACTAATGTCTATAATAATAAATCTTTCAATAAATGATTTTGCAAAAGTGCCTTCTTCACAAAAGATTTTGCTTCTTAAAACACCGCTAAGATTCTTGTAAGCATCTCTTGTATTTACATAGTAGTGGCATTCTTTATTCTCTGTATTATGTCAGTCTAATTTATCCATAAAATATATTTTCCCCCCTTCTCCCCTGATCCCCTTAACTTTACTTTCCAGCAATCATATCGTAAAAAAAAAAACGAGAAGTAAACACAACGCCTATAAACACTGTGAAAAATAAATAGTATCCATTCACATGCACTGATCAATATCAAACACTAAATTGAGACATATAAAAGAACGTACACATCTCATTGAACACGTCACACCTTCTCAGTACAAGTATGAGCCTGCTAAATCCTTTTAACTGATTGATTTCAGTAAGAACTAACATTTCCTGATCAAAACACTAAACACTTATACGCTTGTGTACAAAGTACCATAATGTGTTAAGAACTACGCAGGTTATGTCAAGAGGAAGAGCATCCGCATTTGCATGGAAGAAAAGTTTAAACAATTTAGGAAAACCATCCTCAGTACAAATGACCGGGAGTGAACCCAAATAAATCTCCCGGTCTTAGACAGTCCATCATATTGTGAGAGTATATATGTATGTATATATGTGCATACATATATATACATATATATACATAAATATACATAAATATACATATATATACATATATATATGTATATACATATATACATATATATACATACATATATATATATATGTATATACATATATATATATATTAATACAACTATTCATTTCTCCAGGTATACACCTATACAGGGTTATTCAGATACCAGGTAAAAAATGTATACATATATTATATTATATACATGGTATACATGATTATTTTTTTCACTGATTTCAAAATTGGTTTTAGAACTTTCCCATCACTTATGGTTTTAACGTTATTCCCAATTTAAATTTTTACAATGCAAAAGGAAACTTTCTCCCAACCAGAATGGCTAGTAATCGCAGTTGAGTTAGCAAAACTATCTTCCCACTTTACTGAAATCTCTTCAAACCTAGCCTTACAACCCCAGGTTGTTAAAGACCGTGCTAATGATCTACTTTGGACACTATAAGTCAGATGTTTGCTTGCTTATTGTCTAAGTCAGATCTCCTGGCCAGTTGGCAGTAAGAGTTCATTTTGTAAACATATATTACTGTGTGTTTATTTATCATAAATGTGGGAAATGCCAGGCCACCACCGTGGTTCGGATTCCACGTTAAACTGTAGGTCCTTCATTTCATCTCACAACCACCCTACCATTACACATTAGCGTACGTGCGTATAACCCGAACGGGTAGTAAGACGCGGTGAAAATAATAATAATAATAATAATAATAATAATATTTATCATAAACTGTTATCTAAGTAGTTAACTGCGGATTTTATGGTGTTTATATAGCTCAGTATACAGTTAATAGCATTTATAATAACAAGTGGCACAATATCTATAAATTCTGCCAATCATTCAGAATCTTTTTGGTACATTTGTGGTGAGGTAACATTTAAAAATTGCAAATGTGGTTTTACTCCACTCATTAAGAAATTCTATAAGCTTTACTTTGGATGCAAAATTGTTGACTAAGATATAAATTGGTCCCTCCATTTTTGCTGTGTCATTTGCGTCAAACACCTTCTCTCGGCACTCAATTTTGCTCTTTCAATTATTTGGCGGAAACCAAAAGATCACTCTACATAGTATTTCTACTTTTGTCTTCCAAACATTTCGGGCACATGTTCTAAATCAAAGTACACTGTGATAAACCATAATTTACCATCCATCATGAGGCATGCATCTCATAGGGAAGAATTACCTGTGCCAAAGCCCCCAGAAAATACTAGACTAGGTGATGATGAACAAGAGGTAGATCCTGGAGAGCATATTGATAATGATGTAAGGTTTGATCTGACTTTTGAAGCTTCCTGTTCATCTTCTGAACTACATTTACTCACTCAAGTGGATCTCAATGATCTTGTCCGAGAATTGAATCAATCTAAAAGGAAAACTGAACTTTTAGGTTTAGCTCCAGATTGAAAGGTTGGAATCTCCTCCACAAAGAAACAAAAGCATGTGTTTTTAGAAAAAGCTAAACCGTAGTGACTTTAAGGATTTCTTGTCCCTTGAAGATGGATATATTGTTTCAATAATGATTTCTCTGTCATATAAGCACGTGGTCACTAGTATAAAATAGATGAGTGGCGTTTATTTAGAGATTCTTCTAAAGTTAGCAGGAAAGGTGTGCTTTTCCAAAATAGAAATACATTTCAATCAGTGCCACTAGCAAATGCTGTCGATATGAAAGAAGCATATCCTACCTGAAAAAATCAAAAGACTAAAGAATACAAAGTAAATCTCTGTGGTGTCTTAAAAGTCAATGATCTTTTGCTTTGACTTCAATTTGGTTTCACGCATTACTACTGTTTTCTTTTGAGTGGGATAGCAGAGACCGGAGAAATCATTACACCCAGAAACAGTGGACAAAGCGAACGTCATTAGCCCCGTGGAAAAATACTTTTGTCAATAAACCACATATATATCTTGAAATAGTGTATATACCACCACTACATATAAAGTTTGGTCTTTGGAACTTTGTTAAATCAATGGAAAGAAGTGGGCCTTGAGTTGCATATTCAAGAAAACATCCACAAAGATCAAGGAGGGAATCCTTGTAGGACCTCAAATAAGATAACTAACTAAAAATGAGATATTCGATGGTTAGATGAATGAAGCTGAAAAATTTGCATGGAAGTCTTTCAAGGGTATTTGCCTGAACTGTCCTTTTAAATAAGATAACTAACTAAAGATGAGATATTCGATGGTTAGATGAATGAAGCTAAAAAATTTGCATGGAAGTCTTTCAAGGGTATTTGCCTGAACTGTCCTTTTAAATAAGATAGTCCTTTTCTATGTATGTATCTGAATAAATTGAAAATTGATAGGTAGGCACTGGAATCGAACCCAGAACCTTTGGTTTAGCCTACTAATGATCTTTCACTGATCTACCTAACTAAAATAATTCATCCCCCAAGCCTTGCCTTTCATCTAATATACTTGATGGTATAACTTTGCTTTCTTTCATATGTATTTATTGTAAATGCATATAATATTGTAAACTTTAAGTAGGAGTCACTCGAAATCCTTGCGTGATAGAGAAATTTTAACAATATATATATATTTTAATTCATCACATAAAATACTATAATATTTGCCCTTTTTGGTTCTTTGGATAAAAGTTAAGAAAACTTTTGCAGACCAGCGTAATATTACACTTTATTGAGTCTTAAACACCATTTAGAATTATATCTCTTAATTGAAAGAAGGCAAAGAAAATAGCTATCCCTAATAACATTCTGTACGTACAATACTGCCACACAATGCTATGGACTGCACGTCAACAAAGGGTTGATTAGAGTTTATATACAATCATAACTACCAGGTCATATTTTCGTACCTCATAAATCATTGTAAAATTTAATTTTAAAAATAAAGAAATTTCCTTAGCTCAACCAAACTGGTAGGGTTTGGAAAAAAATGAAATTTGTTTGATTAAATAGTGCTGAAATATTGAATAACGTTTTCAGAACGATTGGCGGTACATTTAATGACAATTGTAAGAAAATGTATGGATGGTTTCAAAACGATTAAAATTAAAATGCACGAGATTATAGGTAGGAATTGGTAAGTAGATTGAATTACCCTCTCAGGGTGATTGAAAGCATAATGAAGGTGTTTTTGAGGACGAATAACACTAGATTGAAAACTGCAAATATATTGAAATTTTATTTAAATTATACTACTGGACTATTGAAGAACGATTAAAGGAAGACTGAGATATGTTTGAAAGATCATAGTATTCATCTTTTAAAAGTTTTGTAATAATATTGTAAACAGGTAGCTACAAGATTTTATGAGGTATTAAAAAGTTAATAAACATATTACAATTAATATAATGCTTAATTATAAAATCTAATTAAAGAATTGTGACTATACTATTTTAAAAAATCAAATCAAACTTTTGTTCTAATAATTAAAGGTAATACAATATTGTTTGGGTCAACTGGCTTACCTTGATAAGAGAAATGTCATTAGACAATGTTTGACTGGTTCCGAATTCCGGATGTGATATAACCTTTTCAAAAGGGTGAACTATTCCTCCAGTATTGAGTTCCAACGAACCAGATCGGGCTTGTAGCACTTCCGGATTACTAAAATTTAAAAAATTAAAAAATCATTAAATTAATAAGCATCGTATTACATAGAAACTTTCATAAATAAATAACATTTAATAATATCATTAGTGTAAGAATTTACTTACTCCTCGAATTTTGATCTCATCAAATTTATCTAGAACTACACTGGATGAGTTTCTAATACATTGAGTACATTTATCTTTAATATTTATTTGTCTTATTATAATCACAGTTTATAGAGAGTCTAACTTAGTCACGATTTTATTTCTAATCACAGTTTAAAATAAATACATATTAAAAAATTAATTTATATTAATTTACTATTTATGTACGTGAGGGAGTTTAATTATATTCAATTATAAAATCTATTAGAAGGGTTAATTTAAAATAAATATTCTAAAAATTACATTGAGGGAACATGAGTAATCATAATTTGAAGGGGAAAAAAATAAAAATCCAAACCAACTAATAATAAACCAATTAAAATATTTTCTTTTTAGTTTAGATACCTCAAAATTATTTATAATTATATCAACAACTAAATTGCATATAGAGAGCTCTTTAATTTAAATATATATAAATAAGATTGTTGTATATTGAAACCTTAGACAATCTAAAGCCTGAGTACGTATACTGTTAATTGTTCTGAATTAGTAGTAAAGTACTCATACCAGGCCATGTTTTCAAAAACATAAATAGTTTTGCTGATTAGCATAACGTAAAATATTGGAAAAACAAGTAGCTTAGGGGAAGCACCCCTTAAAAACAAAAAAATTGAATTTTAGATCTTTTGAAGAAAGAAGGGGCCGTGTAGAACAGTTGTTGTTGTTGTTTCAAAGTGCTTTACATAATCAGCTACCAAGATACATTAGAATGTGGTGAGAATATCTTACAATTTGATTCCCTGTTCAGTACGGGAGAAGAAGCCCCAAATCATCTTAGAGGTAAGAGTTAGATAACAACAGCGCAACGGGTGACCTGGTGGTCTAGGGGTAAGGTGTCAGACTTCTATGCTGGCGGCCGGGGTTCAATCCTCGGTCCCGGCAAAGATTTATCTGATTACCAAACCCTTCCTTCACCTCTGACAAGACATCTTGTGAATGTGGGGAATGCCAGGCCTCCACCGTGGTTCGGATTCCACGTTAAACTGTAGGTCCTTCATTTCATCTCACAATCACCCTACCA
>CABFVZ010000210.1:378727-427132 GCA_902151445.1 Timema monikensis
ATATATATATATATAATGTGTATTTTAAAACTTTGAAACATGTTTCCTTTAAATATTTTAAATGAGCAAAGAAATAATAATCACTAACTTACGAATAGTGTTTAAAGCAGTGAGCTGCTGAAATTGCCCAAACATTGTTCATGACGGTCGCAGCACAGAACTGATGCAATCTAATATGTTCTACAGCCACCTGAAATAAAAATACTATAAGATATAAGTATTTTACATAGATAGAGAAAAATAATACGTCTTCAACTGACATTGTGACATATCGTATTATGAATGTTAGAGTTTACTGTTAAGTTTAGTAACCATCAGTCGAAATGATTAATTAATAGAGCCAATCATCCAATTTCATAATAATATCTAATCCTTAATCCAAATCCTAATCTGATAAATAATCGTACACATACGAGGTGAACAAAAATACATGATTTCTTAAGTAGCTATAGAAAATATAAATAATAACTAAATGCCAACTCCTATTTATAATTCATGCATTGTACGATCCAGACATTCAGTTTTGGGTATACTAGTGACTAGTTGTCTGATGTCTGAATGTTAGAGTTAGCCATTATTATTATATATTAATCAGATAAAAACCATAAGGAACTCACTACACATTTTCAGTTGAAATTTGAAAAATAAACGAATGTTGAATCTGATATTCTCTTGAATCCTCAAATATGGAAAATCCTTAAGGATTTGAGAATTGAAAACAGCCATCCTTATTTACTAATTATTTGGCATTAGTGAAATAAAAGTTAATTACCATACTAATTACAAATGTATGTCCTATATACTTATCTTGAGCTAGTTCCAACCATTACCCCTTATTACACCCTATCCGTCTCTTGAGCTAGTTCTATCCAGTTCACCTCATTACACCCTATCTCTATCATTAACTGGTTCTATAATGTCCACCTCATTAAAGCCTATCCCTATCTTTAGCTGATTCTATCCAATCCACCTCATTACACCATATCCCTATCTTGAGCTAGTTCTATCCAGTTCAACTCATTACACCATATCCCTATCTTGAGCTAGTTATATCCAGTCCACCTCATTACATACTATCTATATTTTGAGCTAGCTATATCTAGACCACCACATTAGAGCCTATCACTATATTGAGCTAGTTATATCCAGTTCACCTGGTTACACTATATCCCTATCCTGAGCTAGTTCTATTCAGTACACCTGATTACATCATATCCCTATCTTGAGCTGGTTATATCCAGTCCATCTCATTACAAACTACTTCTATAAAGTCCACTTCATTAGATCCTATCTCTTTCAGTTCCATTCTAATGTTATTCTACCATCTGTCTTCTTTCCAATGATCTCTTCCCGCTGAGTTTGCCATTCATTATCTTGTTCATTGTTCCTGATTCTTTCATTCGTGTATGTCCTGCTTACCGTAATATGCCAGATTTGATACTACAATGATTTATAGTGATGAATACAGGATATGTAGCTCATAATTATATATATTGTTTCTCTAGACATTACCTCTATCCATCTATGGACCATTTTTACTAGGAACTTTGTTTTCATTTCCCATATCTACTATTAAGCTATTTTTATTACGTTTTATACACTTATGTATAATATTATTTTAATCCATCTTTGCCATTGTTTGTATATACTGCTTGATCTTTAAATCTTAATCTCATATTTAAAGATATATAAATAAAATATTTGACGAGAATTCTGTCCAGTGTGTAACATCAGAATGAGGCTAGGTTTTATTATAAAGTTAGAACGTCTACTTGTTTAAATATTGACATGCTTTGAACACAAACTTAGGAAACTCAAGTTAGTATATAACATTACAATATAGTTTGATCTCAAGGAGTGACCATATAAACATCAAGTTGAAACCAACTCCATCAAACAGTTTCGCCTCTAGCCACAGGTACTGTACGTACTGATTACTTTGCGTTACTGACTAACATAACATAGCATGGTGTAATATTTCTGTACACTTAGTATTGTGTTTAATCGTTAGAGCAGCGTGTTATTATTAGGCATACGGCTATAGATTAAGCTATTTGGTAGGTCTTGTGTTAATAAAATCTAGATTTTTAAGAGCGGCGTTGTGATTCTTAAGGTGAGATGGAATGAAACGCCAGAAAGAGCCAGTTTTTTTTTTGCAATTTTTATGGCAAAACTTTTTTTTAACCAAAATAAATAAAATATTGCTTCAGTACAATCATAGAGTTTAATTTTATTCACATGGGGATATCAACAGTTCCTGAATATCCATCATAAGCATGGTGGCATTATTTAATAAACGTTTTATATGAGGGGAAAAAGTTGTATTTAAATTCCAGGACACTCTTGACAGATAATCAAGAAATTTTAAGGTCAACATGTGAAGAAAATTAAATTATATATTTGTAATAAAGCAATCATTTATTTATTTTGTCCAAAAATTTTTGCCATAAAATCTGCAAGAACACTGGCTTTTTCTCACGTTCTCTTCCATTCCACCTGAAATATAGAAATAAGAAAAATAATAAATAATGAAATAATCACGTGAAATGCCACCCTATCTCTACAATAACCTGATTTGAATTCTTACCTTCCATCAGTATAATCTGACTAATCGGAGGTGTTAGACACAATGCAATCTGTCCTTGTTAACGGAGATAGTAAGACTCGAATCGCGGTTGGATGATCTGAAGGTGATTTTCACTACGTGGTTTTCACTATGTGGTTTTCACTATGTGGTTTTCACTATGTGGTTTTCACTACGTGGTCTTCACTACGTGGTTTTCCCAATGTGGTTCTCACCATGGGGCCTTAACCATATGTTTTTCACCATGTGACCTTCACTACGTGGTTTTCACCATGTGGTTTTCACTAATTATTTTTCACTAATTGGTTTTCACTAAATGGTTTTCATTAAATGGTTTTCACTAAGTGGTTTTCACTCTGACCGTTCCCATCCTCTCCTCGTGCTTACACAAAAAATATTTTATCTTAGCCACTCATCTCATCCTATTCTTTTAGTTCAAGTTATCAATAGTTTCAGATTAACTGTTTCGGTGGCCACATCGACAAAGGTGTCACTCTTGCAGTATATTTTATTGCCAATGACAGGGAAACCGGGGTTTGTATCCCGGTTGGATGTATTGAAGCTTGATTTAAAACAAGGTTTTCCACCATTCTTCTACAAAAATTAGGGTTCACTTCCTTTAAGTTTTCCTTCTTCATTCTTCGATCATTAGCTTAATTAGTATATATTCATATAACATGAACAGGTAGTAAGTAACACGTGGTGCTAAAAAATATTATTTCAGTGTCAAGTGCATTTCTACTCTGTAAGGTAGAAAACCAAACTTGCGTGGTTCCACTATGGTGTAGCTTATAAGATAAGACCATAGTGTAATATCTCAAGGTAATACTTCTACTTTTCAGTGTAAAATGAGTGTACCACACACAAAAAAAAAATCAACATCGAAACTTTAACTTTAAGTTGGAGGATGTAGGATGAGAGATGAAATGTTCCGATTTGTAAAATCTATAAGGAAATGAGCTATTATTTTTTTAGTTTGGAATTATTTCAAATATTTTTTAAAGTAAAACAATTCCAATTACCATAATGGAACAATTTGTAACTGAGATACCCCAATTTATTAGGTCTACTCATCGGTTTAATTTATCCTAATGACGTTAACACAAGAAGTATTATCAATTCATGATATACACTAAAGGAATAATATCGGTACCAGTTCCCTTATATTGATTAATGTTTTGATTGAAATTGATTTATTTATTTATTGACGGGTTGTTGATTTATTTATGAACATGTCTGAACAAGTATGAACACGTTGTAAATTTGAGGTGGTTTCTCCTTTATCTTACAGCATGATGTGTAAATCCAAGATAGTGAATCCCATAGCCGACAACTCGGACCCATACCGGTAAATACCGCCTTTTTTTTGTGGTAGGGCGTCATTTTCAAACTACTACTGAACTTGTTTTAACACATCTAATGAACGGCATTTTCTTGTGAGGCTATGCATTTTATTTTATTTTATTTTTCTTCCCTTTCTCCCATTAACACACCAGCACTTTGCAGTAATATCATGTTTTGATCCTACGAACTGTTTTTTTATGCAGATACCTCCACATTTAAACATGTTTCAACAGGTTTGAGACCAATCAAAACCGATCATTACTAATGATAGCCAATCAAAATCAATCACTCCTGATCATGTGTAATCACGCTGGACATGATCGATTATGTCTAAGCCCATCAGGAACTATCGACCTAAAATATAAGATGGTCGTCAATCCTGATTAGCTGAACATGTTTGAACATGTCTTATCAAGTTTAAAATTCAAGACGGTCGTCCTTATAATGTAAGGTCGTAAAAGGTAATTCAAGAAAGTGGATCCCCCATATAGACTTCATAACAGTAAACCCTCTGGTTTATTACGGTAGGACGATTTTCCATACACCTACTGAACTTGTTTAAACATGACCGATTGAGTCATCTCCTTTAATTTAATATATTTTTTGCCTCTTTGTATTCCTACCAATTCAATATTTTACTGTAGAAAAACTTTTTCACACTACTAATTAACTTGTTTTAACACGTTCAACAAGCTCTTTTCCTCATAAGGCCCAAGACATCACGACCACACTCCTATTCAGACCTCCAAGGGTGTTAGACGTGTCGGTACGTATTAATTTGAAATGACGCTGCGGGACTACCGCCTTCTTCCGGTATCTCGCCCAACCCTTTAACCTGGTGGAGGTTTTCTAAAGTTAGCTGAAAGATCTGAACATGTCTAAAACCTGTCTGGGAGACGGGAGACGAGGAGATGGGTCTTTAGTTAGTGAAACGGTGAATATGGAATATATTTGAATTTATTACAATAAACCACAACCTAGCCGATCATACTAAGAGAAGTTTACAAGACAGATAAACTATTCCCTATGTTTAAGACAGCAAATGGGCTTGTTTAAACATGAAAAATAAATAAAAGTAAATGAATGTATGGATAATCAATAAAGATATAAGAAGGATTAATACTAACCATCAGAAAATCATTCATGAGTGAGGCTGCTCAATATCTTCATCCAGTTTATTAAGACTTTAATTTTTAATATTAAAATACTATTATTTCATATTGTATGTTGCACTTAAACAGTTTAATCTAGTAAAACCAACATTCAGTATGTTTAAAACATTACATCTAGGGAAACTTGCCGATTTCATCAAAGGTTTTCATCCAAGCCATTAATATAGACAACTCTAACTGAGCGAGTAGGTATATATATATATATATATTATACTCACCTTACTCGTTGTGGGCTCCACCACCAAACTACCAGTGCGTTTTCTTTGCAAGTGGATGTAAACTAATGTAATTCCATACCCATTTTTTATATGTCTTACCGTTCAGCCCCAAGAGATATCTAAAGAAAGGTCTGCACCGACTTTAAAGCTGCTCCACCATTTTGATTTTTTGGGGTTAAACATTTTTAATTTTTTTATTTTTTGAATTTACCCATCATTTACAGGCTAGAAGCTATAAGTTTTCCATATTTAAAGTTTATAGCTCATCTGGAGGTGAGTAAACATTAATGTGAGTGAGTCAGCCATGTGGCTTTATAGTAGTATAAAAGTCAAACATCACGTCATAGTCTATAACACACTCTGCCCACCCAATTAGAATATTAGTTTACAACCATAGACCTTGATACACCATCTGATGATAGTTGAATGGGTATGAGGTTTTGAAAGACGTAGTTAGTTATATAAAAGTACTTGACACAGCCGTCATACATTTAACGAGGAAACGCTCTGGGATGTCCACATGTTGAAGTCCTTCAAAGTCTATTAACACAACAGGGTCTACAGTATGTTGGTGATGAACAGTGGTTACACTAACGTTGGGGACAATATTGAATTACCACATTCTTGGAAGGTCACAAACCTCCCCTAAAGATGTGTTTTTCTAGCAACGCAATACAGGCGTGGTGGAGTACGCAATGCACCGAGAGCGTAAATGATATAGATCACATACCAGTGGTTTCCTTGACAACGTAATGCGTAGTGCATTAACGGTATGCGTGTAACGAAACATCTTGACTGCTTTTAGAGCAGTCAAGTACGAACTGCACAGTAGCCCTAAGACTTATGGTGTGTATATTGTGGTCACATGCTGTATAGTCAATTTGTTTGAAATGGGACTAAAGAAACAGCAAGGTACTTATCCCCACTTTTCTTCCACTGATGATGAAGTTATAGATTTTCTTTTTGAACATGATATTCTATAGAAGATAAGTGATCTGGAGAATAAATACCACATGAAAAAGGGACAGAATTAACTCTAACACACTTCTCATCATTGGTACACTCATTAAAAAAAGATATGCTTAGTACCATCAAGTTCTACGTACACCTGAGAGACAACTGAATACGATGGAGCGCTTCACATCTGTCTAGGGAAACACAATTGCGTGGTAAGGAACGCATTATTCTCCTCAACAACCTGGCCAAAGCATTGCGTACTGCCTAGCGTATGTATTGCGAGGTTAGAAAAACACAGCTAAGGAAAATGTTAGTCTAATATTGCATTAACTTATTTCCTATATTATTATAAAATATTACTTACAAGGAAAGGATATTCTCCCAAATCCGCCTTCTCTCCACCAAGAATCTTAGACACAACCTCATTAGTGGCAGATCTTTCCCTGAATGCGTGATGATGTTGAAAACATTGACTCCCTGGAATATATACACACATACAACATTAGCGTATTTTTTAAATTTGAAGTAAATAAAAGTAGATAAAACGTTAAGTCCAGACTATTAGCATAGCTCAAGTGAACGGACGAAGCCGATGTGGCAAACATTTGTAACCTTGTATTGTTACAACTACTAGTAAACATAGAGAAACGTTACGAATATGTAAAAAACTATTATTAAATTTGGTTTTCAAAAGTTTTGTTCTGGTGATTAAGTTCATCAACCATTTAAGAAGAGATTAGATTTATTTAAAACAGTTCAATTGACTGGTTTAACTTAAGCTTTAGATGAAAACTTTTATATGCTCTAAAATTGTAGATGAGACGTGAATATATTTAACACCATGTAGTGTAAAATTTGAACCCTAGTATAATATGAGAATATCAATTCTTGAAATTAATTAGCAATTATATATATTTTTTAATACAATGTAAGACGATGAGATTTCTAAGCGTCATGGAGACATGTTGATGTCTTGTACGGACCATAAAATTTAGCTTTAATGAGCACAAAGCTTAGTTTAATCTACGAATACAAATATTTTAAAATTGATTTGTTTCTAAACCTAATTCATGTCTGTACTCCTATTTGAGGATTATTCATAATTTTTAAAAAGTTATAATATAGATTTACTTAATTCTTTTATTTTACTTCTTGAAATATTTGTTTAGTTTTACTTAATCTCATGGCTTACCAAGAAAAATGTAAGTTAGTATGTATTTTTTATGGTTTTGATTTAGATATGAATATTTATCAATACAACTGGGTGACCTGGTGGTCTATGGGTAGGGTGTTGGACTTCTGTGCTAGGGTCCGGGGTTCAATCCTCAGTCCCGGCACAGATTTATCGGATTACCAAACTCTTCCTTCACCTCTGACCAAACATCTTGTGAATGTGGGGAATGCCAGGCCTCCACCGTGGTTTGGATTCCACGTTAAACTGTATGTCCTCCATTTCATCTCACAATAACCCTACCATTACACAATAGCGTAAATGCGTATATCCCGAACGGGTAGTAAGACGCGGTGCTAATAATCATCAATACAACTCCTATTTTCCATTCTGATGCTATTTCTTGATTTTATGCATTGAAATTAATATAATGAAACAAAGTCCTAAACAATGTGGAACATCAATAAGCAAGGCTTATCTTTGTGTTTCGAAAATGCCTTTATTTATGTGTTTCAAGATTCTTCTACTATCAGCGCTATATGTATCACCACACGGCACCAATAATAGGTATATTGTCAAAGTCTTTGTGATTTTGTTATGGTTATTTTTGTTAAAAAAGGTTTGTCTCTAATATCAAGTTTGGTTATTTTAAATAAGGATTTTTAAAATAGTTATGTACTATGTATTTTAGAAGTATTGCTCTTTTTAAAAATTGGTTCATGGTAACTTTAACCCTCTTGCCAAAAGTTTATGTTTACAAAAAAAGTTTAATTTAGTTTGTTTATCAGATAATAGTATCGTAATCATTTAATTTATTTAATGCTTATCTTTTACTCAAATAAGATTGAAATCATAATCTAAGAAATATGGCGAAGAAAGATTGTTTTAGAGGAAGTTCACCTAGTTTTGTTAAAGAAGAGGATGGTAAAACTATAGTGTTGAATCACAATTGAGAAATCACAACCTCTGCACATGGCCAGGATTTGAATTTCAACCTCCCAGCTACCAGAAGCCCATTGTCTGGTGAGATTATTCCCTTAATCCACAAGACAACCAATACATGATTCACAAATTGATTGTGTTTCAACAGTGAAGTTTGTTTTTTTGATGGTCGAAGTTTGCCCAATAATAGCGCTCTGCCTCTAACACAGGTTCATAAAATGTTAGTATAGTTTCCAGAGATATACCTTGATTTTCCTGTGAATGGATATTTGTAGAATATTTTAGTAAATACAAACATAGATTTCACTGTAACATTGATAAATTTTAATATATTGTTAATTAGTTTCATCAGTATTGATAATATTAATCAATATTGAAAGATGCAGGTTACACGACCTGACTTATGAAAACGTGAAAGTATAGCTAACAATTCTCTCTAACTATCAGGTTTACTTATCAAAAGTGCAAAAATACGAACCTTATTTCTTGTTCTCCCCCTACTCCCTCCCAACAACTCTCCCCTCCCCCCCACTCGCCCCCAGCACAAGAGTTTCTGAACACATAGTCGAACCTCTGGTTGAAGAACCTTTTCTAATTGTTCACAAAGTAATACGTTATATTTATATACCATGAGGGTATTTTTCTCTTGCAGATCTCATTTCTGAAAGAGTGTTTAGTCGTAAAAAAATGGAAGGTACATTTAGTAGACTGTTTACAAGGCTGATTAATCTAAAATATAATTCAGTGATGATATGTGATACCTTTGAAAGTGTTGCTATATAAATCCATATTTTGATTAAACAAAAGGTCATTTTTAGAATATGAAAACTTATTTTTGGGGTCTATATTGATAAAACTCAACTATTTTATTAGTGATATCATATAATTAGGGAAAGTATCTATTAAAATTGACAGCTTTAGATCACATGAGCTGGTGTATGTGTATGTGAAAGTATATAATATTGAGTAAAAGTTCTAGTTGGGTTTTCCTGTTAAAATTTGACTGTACATACACATTAAAGTGCAATGAAGGAAATTGTTTCATGTTGCACAGTGACTCAGTCAATCATGCAGTAAACACTTTCCAGGGAAATGTAGACAGAGACTAGACCGGTGAGACACTTACTGCGCGTGATTAGTCCAGAGTTTGTCAACAGGTTTTGTATGCAGTAATTTTCATGGGAATGCTTTACCCAATGGGTTCCACTTTGAGTTTGACAAGCAGGAGTTCAGAGTACAATTCCAAGGTATGAAATTACTATCTACAGCATACAAAAATATGTATCATTTTCAACTGTTTCTACTTATACTTTCTGATGAGTGTGTGTTTAAATTCGTTTTGAGCTTAACTCTAGAATAGCTCTTATCAAACACGCTCTTAAAATATGTTTATTATCCACTTCGGTGGCCGCGTGGTCTAACGTGCTACTCTAGCAGTAGAATAAACTGCCGATAACGGGGATACCAAGGTTCTAATCTCGGTCGGGTGTTCTGAGGGTGGTTTTCCTAAATGGTTTTCCCCTCTCACTCCACGCAAATGCTATTACATTTCCTCTAAATATATACGTCATAATCCCTAAACTCACTAACGTATTTAGTACATAAAGAGTATAATCCAAACAGATAGTAATACGCGATGCTAAAAAAAAGTGATTATTGTATTTTATGTTACGCATAATATGTATGCTTAGCTATAATTTTTGTTAAACATCATTTTTTGAATGTATATGAATTTTTTGGTGTAAATATAACTCATTTAACTACCAATTTTGGTTAAGTGTAAGCAACTTTCTGTTAAATTCTTAGTATTGTTACCAATGATAATACTAGCCATCAGCATGCTTCACCATTGTCATAATCAGGTATGTTATTTTCTTTGTTTCTTAAAGGCATGAACAGGTAGAACTACCTATACAGTACATGTATGAATGAATATATCAGTTTAACTCATGCTGTGGGCAAGTTACTAAAGGGTCAAACCTATTTAAATGTTGCCTATTATGTTTTGGGAGATTTGGGGGTCTAGAAAAGCCTTTCACGGGGTACGAAACACATGTGAGGTACACTAAGTCTACCCTGAGAAGTAACAAGCCTATCTTGCAGAAATCCGCTATGGTGTAATTTATAAGATAGATACATAATTTAGTCAGTCAAGGTAAGATTGCTTCCTTTCATGGTAAATGGAGTGTACAATTAATTCGGAAATCCCTATTCAATGTGGTCCAATAGACCTTTTTCTGTGTTAATATCTCTAAAAAACAACTTAGTGAATCATTTATCTCTTGAGTGTATATGACTCATTAAATGAAAATAATTATTAATAATGAAGAGCATCATCCATTGTCTAAGTAATCGATTCACCACTGTGAAAAAGAAAACCCCAAGTTCACCGATAACATATTTTGTTCTTACTGGGAATTGAACCCGTGCTAATTGATCACAGTAGTTAGTCATACTAGCGATGTATAATATAATACAAATACGGACCAATAATGTCAATCTAACCGAACTATAAGACTTTGTTACATAAATATGTAGGACTCACTTTGAAGCAGCACAGCCAAGATGGAGAGCAAAGCCAAACAGATCATGTTGTATCTAAGATGTACTGCTCACAACAATGAACAGTATGGTCTTTACAAAAGTCTGGAGTCTAATAATTAGTGTTTTATCTCGTGCAATAATTACAACGATTTAAATGATTATTATTATTATTATTATTATTATTATTACTAACGAGAGGAAGTTTGATTAACTCAATTATGTAACAACAATTTTATTGATCTGCGGTTTGATCAACGTTTGGTAAATATGTAATTGCCGTATGTTATCGTTCATATTAATGTCAATTATACATAACGGAACAAACAAATTAATTTTTAGCAACCGTTTAGTGTACGTATTAACTAGTTTTGACAGCCTTTGTAGTACAGTGGTCAGAATTCTTGGATACAGATCCCGAAGTTCCGGACTCGATCCCAGGTTCTTCCAAAACTTTTCTGTGAAGCAGTGTGTCTGTAACGAGGTAGAACTAAGCCTCGTGAGAACAAATGAGGAGCTACTTGAATAAAGAAGTAAGAGCTCCAGCTTAGGAAAGTGAGATTTCGTGCTGACCACAATGATACTATCTATCCACAAATGTTGGCACTGTCATCGCTAATGGCATCTGCCACTCGGTTGGTATGGCTCCCTTGTGAGCTCACACCATGGAGTTTCTTTATTAGCTAGTTTATTAAATTAGTAAAGTGGAGATGTAAAATATATTGGGCTACAACGTACAACACCGAATTGAAAATGATCATTCAACTAAACACATAAACCATTACTTTATTTTCTACCAGATATCACTTTTTATAACATTCACCGGTATGCATTGTGATATAAACATAGCTTACAAGAGTTTTAAAAATTATTTTTTTAAATATCACATTTTCTAGATAAATGTAAAGTAATGCTATCTTGAATTATGAAAAGGGAGGGGGGTGGGATAGCGCCATTTAAAACTAAATTATTTCTCAGATGCACCAAACTCTTACACTCTCTGGATTACTGGGTTTTTATATGTTAATAATCACCTCATTGAGGTTATCTGGTTGTCATAGTGACACATTACGACTTGTACCGTAATTTGGACAGCAACAATAATTAGGGGAAACACAATAAATTAACACCTCATTATGAATGAGGTAAATGCATGTGGATGGACATGAAATAAACAAAAATAATATTTCAAACCAATTTTTAGATCATTCATTTAATCTTAGGTTAAACAACATCACCTCCCTGTGGAACTTCGATAACTAGAGTTCTAGGGTAGCATACAAATACTTTAAATGTAAAAATGTAAATATATGTCAAAAGTTTATATTAAATTTTAAATCCGGGAACAATGTTAATCAAGCAATGTTAAAAGAAACCTATTAAAAAATAAATTCAAATAAAAGTAATAAACTTTATTTTCAAATAAACCGAAATTTATTATGCTCCTAAATATTTAAATTAACCCTCAGCTGGTATGGCAAAAAATACGGACACATTTGGTATGGTGGGGTCATTTTTGACCCCAGTAAATAAAAAAATTAATAAAATCTTGCGTTTCAAAAATATTTAATCAAAAAAATATGAAGATATAGATTACTTATTTATACATCATATTTTAAATAAACATTACTTAAATGTTTTTATTTACTTCAAAAAATTAATCCAATTACACTTATTTACCAACGAAAAAAAGTTATTTTTAAAAATAATTAAAAATCTTTGAATTTTCACAAACTGGTTCTATGACTTCATTTTCCAAATCAATAGAGGTATGACCTTCACCCAGAGGCTGAAAAAAATAAACCAATAAATAAAATATGGAAACTGACAGGCAGGCAATATTCAGTTTTTCCAATACTTTTTGACCAAGCTCCAGGTCGTGGTAAAACTGATTTGTCATGATGCATTGATGACAAGAGCACTACAGATCTTGATTTTCTTGGGACATAGGAGACTATTGTTGTATTTCCAGTGAAACCAAATTCAGATGACAGAATTTCTCGGTCTTTATTAGGCAAGAATGCCTGGGGGATCTCTCTCTTGTTAGCACGGAGAGTACCAACATAGGTCAGTCCTTTACCACGCAGCTCTTCCACAAGTTCCACTGAGCTAAAGTAGTTGTCAGCGGTGATATTGCGATAGGAATTTACCACTGGCTCAATGAGGGACAAAACTTTGCGTGTTGGCACCAACAGGCGACGTGGGTTTGGCACTTGTAATTGTCCACAGTCGATGAAAGCATTGTACAAATAATGTGTACGCGCGTCACAAAGACAGAAAATCTTCAGTCCGTACTTTGCTGGTTTGTTTCCCATGTATCTTCTAAATACACACCTACCCCGGAAGGGTACGAGCATTTCATCTACTGTTAATTATTCAGCACAGGAATAATTTGATTGGCAGTTCACTAGAAGTTCATTGAAAAGCTGTGATATTGGGGCAAGACGATCATGAGCTTTCCTTTCATCTCTCGTCATGATATCATCAAAACGTAGGCTAGCCAGGAGGAAAAGGAACCTTTTCAGTGACATAGTTGCTCTAAAAATATCCCTTCCAGTACCATCTGTGGCCCAAAGTAATTCAACAACCTCAAAGTTAGATTTAAATACTCCAGATAGAATGAGAAGTCCTAATAGGGCCTTCATCTCAATTTTGTCAACATGATTTGTGAATTGACTGTTCAAAGCGTTAGCACCATAGTTTTCAACCATGTACATTATTTTTAGATTAGTGTACTCCACAACCTGATCGATCATTTCCTCATCAATTAGAAGAAGCCAAGCGTCCACTGGTTCATTTAGTTTGTTAGTTCTGGCATCTCCTACAACACCTGGTAAATGCGTCACTAAATTATGTTGTCTTGTACGAGATTGCGCAGGTGGAACTTTAGACCACTTGAATCTTGATTTTGAATACCAATAATTTTGGAGGCTAGAACGGTCGGGTAATACATCTTCATCTTGAACCTCATCCTCATCTGCATCTTCGGCTTCTGAAAGCTCTGAATCTGTATTATGATCGCTACGTTCCGAAGGTGCATCAGAATATTCAGAGTCCTTATCTGGTAGCACAAAATCAGGGTCATCGTTGAATATCTCTTCTAAAATAGCATCAGGATCGTCTCTCAAGTTAATCGCAGCCATTAGTAAAAAAATATTGTGAAAAATAAATCAAGCAGTCTGAATCTAATCCAAGTAAAATAATCACCAAAAATAATCCCTAAACGAAAATAACACACGTTTAGAAAATATGAAAATAAATAAAACAACGAAATAATAGTCTTACAAATATATATAGCACTTAAGTATAATAAAACAAAGAAAATAAAACATTAATCACTAAAACGACAATAATACACTTAAAAAAATTACACACAATATTGGTTTGGTGGGGTCAAGTCTGACCCCAAGGACACTGTATGACGACAATGATAATGAGCAAAAACACAATTGTTGTTTCTACCCCAAGAGCATGCTCAATACTGAGATTACCTGGAAGGGCAACCAAGTGGTGCTGCACTCTAGCAAGCTACACAGCAATTTCTACCGGCTGGGGTCAGGTTTGACCCCACCATACCAGCTGGGGGTTAAAATATGACAATTGAAATTTAAACATCATATATATGCTTAAGTAATTAAGAATCAATTATTATAATTTTAACAATAGCTGAGATCATGAAAATAAAGTTGACAATAATGAAATAATTAAAAATATATACTTGTTAATATCAGTAAGTATAAAAATAGCTTTGAAGAAGGTAGTTTCGTTTTTGTAGAATATTTCACACTAATACGTAGATGTTCTTGGATGGCTTGAAATGGGGAGGGATTCGTCTAAGATAAAAATGGTTATCATTATTAGCACCGCGTCTTACTACCCGTTCGGGTTGTACGCACTTACACTAATGTGAAATGGTAGGGTGATCGTGAGATTAAATGGAGGACCTACAGTTTAACGTGGGATCCGAACCACGGTGGAGGCCTGGCATTCCCCAAATTCACAAGTTGTGATTAATACACGTACTTATCAGAGGTGAAGGAAGGGTTTGGAAATAAGATAAATCTGTGCCGGAGCCGAGGATTGAACCCCGAGCCCCCAGCACAGTAGTATAACACCTTACCCTTAGACCACCCAGCTCTGAGATGGATGGTAAGGGATTTAGTTTTAATAATGTCCGGGTACTCTAGAAGCTGTTTTTCATCGTGATTATTTCAATGTTCTTCACACATACTTTCTAGAGAAGAATGCTGGTGCAATTACCAATACTTTATCTTTTACGGTTTGTTAAACTGATTAAGCTGCCCAAATTAAAATATGAACTTAATGGCATTAAAATAAATATCACTGATGTTTGTACATTTTAATATCAATATCCTGCCCCTTAGATAATACAATTAAATTAATTAATGGGCTGTTTTAGCTCCAAGACATAATTTATAATACTGATTAATTGTCATGTTTTTATTTCAGTATTATTATAAACAGAATTGTAACTTGTGTGTGTGACTGTAGGTGTGAGAACTTCTAAACTAAGACACCAAGTAAAAGCTGAAACTTGGCTTACGTATTTAGGTAAACCTGTGGATTTGGATATTTGGTGAAGTTTTTTTTACGAGACTGACATTTAAACCAAGTGAAAAATAGCCACTCTCTTTGAGTATAAAGTATTTTTTTAAATTTTACATTGTATTCATTTGTTATAAATAACTTGATCACCAAGAAAATATAATAAATTAAAATCAAAATATAGTTTGCCTGTTTTTATAGTTATTAAGGTTTCGTAGGTACAAAGTGTTTCTTTAGTAAATAAAAAATACTCAGGAACCGTTAACAAACAATATTCATGATGGTAATGTGTTTCTCTGCTATATGATTTACTTGCCATTCAGACTAATCATAACAATATTCAAACATTTACAAGGTAATATGAATTAACATGATAAGGAAAATTGATTTTAAAAAAAAATCAATAGATTTGACGCGTATATAGAGTGAAAATATATGTAATATCAGTCGAATTAGATGGTATTTAACCTCATCCTCTCAAGTAAGAGTCAAATTCATGAGACTTGAGAATTAAATAGGAGTTTCATTGAAAATGGCTCATAAAACGTAAATAGAAGAAAGCCTTTAAATTAAAAAGGGAATTTTGTCCTAGGTTTAAATAAAACCATATTAAATTTTTATACTTTAATATAATGTTTCTTGTTTTAATACTGGAATACTCTGACGCGCATGAGGGGTACATAACTTTGTATTGATTTAATTCAGCCAAAATATTATTATAAATATTGGTTACTTAATGCACATTATATTAACTGTAAAATATAAGTGATGATTGGAATAGTAATTTGACTCAGTCATCAATTTTCATAAGTATTTATTTTGTTATACATTTAAATACTTATAGTTTTAATACACATATGTTTCTTAGTTACAAATTTTACAACTTTTAAATAAATATTCCATTAAATCATAGGATATATATTCATTAAAATCTCTTCAGTTTTTCTCTCAAGCTTCAACTTTATATTTGTTTATTTATTTATACTTACAAGGAGGCAAGGATATAACATAAAACTTAAATAAGTGTTAAATATGAAAACAATTTTTTTTACTTATTTTTCCGTATGGTTCAGTTAGTGGCCTTGGTTTACATTTTGATCATAGTATATTGTTAAAAACAATATTAAAATATTAAATTTGTTTTATTACAAACTTTTCAATTAAAATAGTTTACCACTGAAAGCGTTACAAGAATCTCAACGACATAGGATTAAAAAAAAACATTCATACTGTTTTAAGTTTTACTTTTTTGAATGTTCCAGTTGTAAAATAATTTTGAGAGATGATATAATGAATGATAAGCTATATTTGAGTTTGCCGGTGGATCCAAAGGCGATATTGAGATATATCAGTGTAGAAACATGTAGACGTATCTTTCTCTGAGAAGTCACCCCAGCTAGATGTTCCTATTTGTTTGACATTCTCACCCATTCTCACAATTAAAGGACCACCAAAATCTCCCTATAACAAAAATCATATTGAGTTAATTCAATCTTAATATTAAAAATGTAATGTTCATTTTAAGAGTCTCTCGTATTTTAACACATATGATAAAAACATCTTTACTTACCATTCCATACTGCACAAAGTTGTATAAGCAGCAGTTTTACTGACATTAGATGTTAAGAGAACCAAGTAAAGTGGAGGCCATTGGAATGAAGTTTGTGAGAAGCATGTTAGTTGTCACGAAAAGAAACAGGATAATGAATTATGTTATCTTAGAAGCAGTTGGGGTACAGGGAGTACATGAGATGGTAGAGGACGCAAGACTGAGATTGTATGGACATGTAGTCAGAATGGGAACACCTTAGGAAGAGAACTTCAAAGAGAGTGAGAGAGATGAAATATGTAGGAAAAATACCAAAAGGGATACCAAGAAAGAGAGAAACCTATAACGGAAAGTGTGTGCGAAAGAGAAGAAGGGATTAGAGTAAGGGAGGATGATTGGTGTAAGGACCGAGGATACTGGATGCATTTACTAAACCGACCCAGCCACATGTTGGAAACAGTTTGTTGATGATGATGATGACTATACAATTTTCTGAGTGCCCTTATATTTGATGATATTTCTGCTAAAGAGGAAATAAAGAAGCCGTAGACAGGCTAGCTGCAATATAATACATTTTCAATAAGTTTAAAGTAAAATAATGTTTAAAATTATGTACCAGCAGATTTTGCGAAAGTGGATTAAAGGCGAGTTGGGTTTTGAGGTTGATATTCGTTTTGTGTTTATTTTAAACTGAAACAACAAAAATATGTAATGAAAATTCATATGTTTGTGTGATTAAAAAACTAATCTTTTTTATTAACCAGACAATCAATTAGCATTCCTTCTGGCTTAGTACAATATCACGGTGGCCATTGCTCAGGAAGACCAGAAATACCAGGGAAGTATGCTTAATTTTTAGCTTCACAAAATAAAATAAATTTAGTTTTGCCTTTTGTCGGGAAATTCAAAATTATTAAAATTCCTTACTCAATAGCGTGATCAAACTACATTTATTTTCTTAGAATAAATGTTGTATTACATTTCCAGAAAAATTTCACTTATTACCATTTTTAGTATTAACATGATAGTCGACATGTATTTTCTAATTAATCGAAATATAGCTTAGTTGGCGTAATTTTTGATTCCAGTAGCATTTACACGATTAGTTAGATTTAATATAATATACTATTCCATGTGGTGTTCTCAATTTTCTTGATAAGGTACAACGATTATAACACAAACCCTGATTAATTAAGTGTTGTGGTTACCCACAAAACCCTTAAAACTTAATTCTGGCAGGGAGTGGCCCCAAGCGGCAGTTAGCACACAGCGATCATGTGACAAGAGTTATAGATATAGTTTTGGCAAGTGGAGAATGCCATCTCTATGAAAAAAGTAGAAACTTGAAATACATTTATGGCAATAACTTGATAGAGCCATTGACACAATCATGCTAGATTATATTTTTAGATATTTAAAAATGGATAAAAACTACAGAGAACAGACTTTGTGTGAGATTTGAAATTGGGTCTGCCTGAGACAGATCTAGCCCCTAGTTATGAAATAATATCAATGTTGACAAACAAAATTATATTTGTAAGGGTTATTCCCATTAGATTTCTACAAAAGTTATTGTACAGCACATCTGTATGGAGAACATTTGGATAAATATTGATAGTTCTACTACTTTTTTTTAAATATTTTCTATCTATTCGTGGACAAATCCACATAAAAGTGTGGTAGTTGCTTTTTACTCCAGATCTAGATAAGATCAATAAGGATATAGATTAATACTAGGGCTGTACCCAGATTATATTATAAGGTGTGAAAAAGGGGTTATACCTGTGGGGTATTCTGGTAAATTCCCCCGAAATAATCTAGGAGTTTATTTTAGCATTAAGACCCAGCTTGAAGTAGTATTATGTGTGTTAAAACATTATAAAAGTTTAAGGTGTTATTAATTATATAAAATTAAATAACACAAAAGCATAGGAATCAATTATAAGTACTTATTCATAATACTTACTTAGTTATTAATGTTTTACGGCATCTTCAGCACGTGTTTTAGAAAACATTTTCATTCGGAATCTTTGTTCAATGTTTCACCGAAAAATAATACTTTTAAAAATAGGAATTTTTGTTTGGGCCATAAAACTTGGAGTTATATTACAATTTATTCTAAATATGTGGTGGCCATCGTGAATAAATTTAAATAAGTGATTAATATAACCTTGAATGATTGCTGCCCTTTCCTTTCACCACAAATCATGTTGATCGTAACAACAGGTTTAGAAATTCTCTCTTCACAATTTTTCATCTCCACAACGTTTACACTGGCGTGTCGTAGCACTGTACTAGGAGCTTCCAGGTTCTGAAACAATAGAACATTCAGTAAGGTCTACTAGCAACCTTTCACTTCCTTACTTAAGCATTGGCTTCAATTTGATGTCCTCCCATGTCATCAAATGATATAATTTAAATATTCATTGAAATACATCTCCCGTGCATCAATATTATCTTCAATACTGGCTAGGCCTATTTGCTTTAGTGATTAATTTAAAATATATAAATTTGTCTGCCCAAAAATCTTAAAAAAAATATTGTTTAGCTCCTATGTATTTTTAACACAATTATTATAGCTTTACACACTTCATAAAAACTATATGCCTTTTTATATTTGTATAGCCTTACATGTTATATATACCTTTAAGGGATAATTTACTATTGTAGTTTTATAGTAAATAGTTTATCTCATACTTGCCTCGGAGAAGTATTTAGCTAACGCACTAGTTTCGTGTTGGGCAGGATTGCCAAGGATGGGAAGACCAAGGTTCGAATCTTAGTTGGGTAAGCCGGGGGTGGTTTTTCCTAAATTGTTTTCCATTCTCCCTCCACGCAAATGAGGGCTCACTTCCTTTACAGTCAACACTCCCAATTCTTAACCCAGTAGTTTAATTAGTACTTAAGCGCATAACCCAAACAGGTGTTAAATAAAAAAAATCACATCATATTACGTCCAAGGAAACAAAAAATCAAGGGAGAACCCATCTTATTTATAAAACATTCCACAATGATTATTTGAAACTTATAACTATATTTTGTGCTATACAGAATTGTACTGTATTATGAACGATAACTTAAAAAATATTGTTTACATAGTAGTTTAATGTGGTTAGCCAAGTAAAAGATTAGTTGTTAATAATAATTTTATTGATGTCGATTTTTTTCCAAGACTTATATATATAGTAAAATATTTTTTTTTAATTTAACCTAGCTTAAAGTGAATTTAATTCAATTTTAAATTAAAATAATAACTGTTGATCTGTCAGTTTAAGAATATTTTCTGGTGGTTTAAAAAGTTACTGGATCCAATTATATACATGTATACGTCATGGGAATTGTTCTGAAATTTCAGTTCAGATAGATAATGTCATTTTAACAACTTTAAACTAGAAAGTTCAATGATGGTTTATATATTTATATTCTCTCTTAAAGGTTCTTCAAATCTCAGATAAGGTATAAAGATAATTTTAATTTCAGGTAGATAATCGTGATACATCTTCCCTCTTACAATCTCCAGAGCATCATTAGTCTCTATTCGTTCGTCACCAAGGTAATGATCTTACCAGGTACCAGTAGCGATGGTAACGTGGTATAGGGTGTCAAGCTTCTAATGGGCTGGATTACCGTTGATGGCAAGGTCAAGTCTGGGCTAGGTGAACTTAGTTTAGGGTGGCTCCCAACTCCATACATCTTAGAAAATGTTGTCAATAAATCTAATGTTGAATGTTAAATTTGATATAAAAGCTTACCCGAAGAGTCTTTCCCCATCCAGCCACAACAGCGTGCGTTCCAATTGGGACTTTCTCGTCTTGAACCGGTAGTACCACGTACTTAACGTACTGATTCCCCGAAAATGGTTCTGCTACCTGATAACCAAAACACCGTTATTTCTTTAAAATACTGATTATTTGTACTTGTTCATAAATAGTTTATACGGTCCAATATTTATAGGCATGACCCTATCTGACAGTTTACTAATGTTATGAGGCCTACTTTCACGTATTCGATCATGTCATGTGATCTGCAGTTGTCAGTTTTTATAGATATGATCAATAACTAAAAATTAACACACCAATAAAACGGTAAAACACTATACACTTGGACGCAAACAAACTTTGTATTTTATAAAAAGGCTTTCCATTGAAAATTGAACTATATATTATCTGTATTTGAATAATGCTGCTTTAATGTTTTATACAGTAGGTATTTTCAATTAACTTTATAAATATGTCAATATATGTGTCACTTCATTGCACTTTAATAAAAGTAGGTCTAATAAGATCTCTTCATCGTAATTGAGGAATCATTTACTAAAATGTACACAGAGGCCGAAAATTAACGGTTAAATAATACACAAATGTCATTCCACATAAAATGTTGAGAAATAAAAGTGCTAGTAGAGTAAGGTGATCATATTTCTTGGTTGTGAAATTGGGCCAATTTTTTGAACATTTTGGAGGTTGTGTTGGATTCTGGGTAGAAAGCAATACAAGGGGTCTGGGGGGTATAGTATGAACGTATAGTCTATGGAATACTCTTTGGGAGGTGAGGGGGGTTGGAAACGTTGTTTTAAAACAAAAGCCTTGACAGTGGCGTTTTCAGGCCATGATGGGCATCAGGAATTAAGATATAACATAATAAACGTATAAATTATACAAGACATAGACACTAAACCGTTAACAATAATTAATGGATGGTATAACATTACCTCAGGATCACAATGAATTTGTTTGAAGAGTGTACCTTTTTAAATTTATTTGTTTCAATAAATAAATGATCAGGTCACTTAAGGACGTTCAAGTGGCTGACTGAATAGCTCCAAAGTAGTGGGGAAGTTGATAAGTGGTGGGAGCAAAGAGATGGAGAAGCTAAGAAGGACGTGTCAACGTTTTTTATTGACTATATAGCATGGACGACCAACACACATACAAATAATATTTCTTCAACCACGCTTTGAGATTTAAAAATTGAAACTGTTGTTTCCACATCAAATAATATACGTTCATTTAATTGATTCATGGCTTCAGAAGATATAATTTATTTCCCTCCGAAGCGGGACCGTTATGCGTTCCACAAGGAACCTTGGAGACAGTGGGGTACGTTCCCTCAAAGCGGGACGTCTGGTCACCTTTAGTAGAGTCATAGTTTCAGTGTAATTTCGTTACATGAATAACAGGAAGCACATAGAATTACAGTAGACACCATCCCCGAAGGGCTCTCGAAGACTAACAATACATAGAACAAATACTTAATTTTACAAAAACCCGCCCCATCTCACATACAGGATCAGCTGAGATCTCAACAATATAAATGGTACAAGAAAGATGAAGGAAGTAAATAAAAAGGAAACTGTAGAAGGAGAGAACTGGTATAGATAAAATATGAGGAAAATAAAGTTTAGCCGGCCCCGGTTGAGCGAGCCGCCGGGGTAGGCCGGAGAAAATATTATTATTATTATTATTATTATTATTATTATTATTAGCACCACGTCTTACTACCCATTCGGGTTATACGCACTTACGCTAATGTGTAATGGCAGGGTGATTGTGATATGAAATGGAGGACCTACAGTTTAACGTGGAATCCGAACCACGGCATTCCCCACATTCACAAGATGGAGAAAATAATAAATCACTACCAGGACTACGATCATATTTCCATACAGGCGTGCAAAAGAAACGGTGTAATTTTATCCCCACCGTTTTGATTGTGTTGAAAGTCATGCAACTACACTACACAACGTAAATAGCCTCTTACTGCGAGCACGGTAGGTGAGTAAACACAACCAAACTGATAGCTGTGCATTCTACTGTAAGTATTCACACCTACTACGTGGCGCGCGAGTTTCCACGTCGGCTGAATTGAACTGCAAATTGTACGCATCGGCGCATGGTGATAGAGGACTGTTGGCATTGAAGTGGCTATGAGTAAAGTTTTGAAAACAACACATTCCTGTCCCACTTTTAAATTATGTCAAGATTTAACACCTATTCTGGACTATTATTGCAACCTTTGGATATACAGTTTCTATCCAACTTTTTTTTTAAATCTTGATAATTTTAATGTTGTATGTCTTTTAAGATGACAGCATATTGTTATTATTATTATTATTATTATTATTATTATTATTATTATTATCCTCAACAAGTCTTCCTACCCGTTAAAGTTATACGCACGCTGATGTGTAATGTTAAGGTGCTTATGAGATGAAATGGAGGACCTACAGCTTAATGTGGGATTCGAACCACGGTGGAGGCCTGGAATTCCACACATTCACAGATAGATCTGTGCCGGGATCCAAGGATTGAACCCCGGACCCCCAGCACAGAAGTCCGACACCTTATTCCTAGACCGTCAGATCACCAGTAAGATCACATTAGAATTAGTAATAAAACCTTAGTTAATATTATGTTGAATTAGTCATCATAACAATAATGACTGACTGTAATGAGAAGTCAGGTGTAAGAACTACACCTGGATGTTTTGTGGTGTGCTCTCCAAATTTATTACCATACTTTGTCAACGAAATATGAATTCATTTTAAAAGTAAGCTTTTGTTAAACTTAATAATTTATTAAGAGTATGCGAATAAGCTTGAAGTATTATTTTAGAAATATGAGGAGACTAACGATGAATACATTGTGTGATATGGATTCAAATAATCCTAAATTGCAAACTAGATGAACATTGTGTGATATTGATCTACATACTACTTTATGGTAAATTCTATGAACACACACCATTAAATACATTGTGTGATAATGATCCACTTTATGGTAAACTCGATGAATGCACACCATTAAATACATTGTGTGATATTGATCCACATAATACTTAATGATAAACTCGATGAATGCACACCATTAAATCCATTGTGTGATATTGATCCACATAATACTTTATGGTAAATTCTATGAACGTACTCCATTGAATACATTGTGTGATATTGATCCACATAATACTTTATGGTAAATTCTATGAACGTACACCATTGAATACATTGTGTGATATTGATCCACATAATACTTTATGGTAAATTCTATGAACGTACACCATTGAATACATTGTGTGATATTGATCCTCATAATACTTTATGGTAAATTCTATGAACGTACACCATTGAATACATTGTGTGATATTGATCCAAATACTACTTTATGGTAAACTCTATGAACGCACACCATTGAATACATTGTGTGATATTGATCTAAATAGAACTTTACGGTATACTATAAGAACGCTCAACAATGAATACATTATGTGATAAGGATGAGTACATGGGAAAATGGAAACTATCACTTGTAACGAAAACACAGCCGTTCAAAAGAATTCATTATATTTATTATTTAATGTAGTCCTGTAATCAGCAGTTGATCCGTTAGTGGTGATAATTTTAATCAAACATATTGAATGCATTATTTATCTGTTTGTTGTCATTTTACTCACCGTTTTGCTTGTTAGGAATCAAACTTACCTTGCATTGTTTCATTATGGTCAAACTCATAAGATAAGGTCATAGTGTAATTATGTCAAGGTAAGATTATTACCTTACAATCTAAATGGAGTGTACTTTTATTTATCACTACAGTCTACTTACTGCACAGTGACTAATATGAAACTTTAAAGTTATGGACAGTGTCTTGGACAACTTCTCGGGATGTGGCCACTCTTATCTACCAATAATATTATTATCTCAATTTTGTTTAATGATTATGTCTTATATTTCAAATATTATTCTCTTCTTGGTCTCAATGTATGCACACTATAATTAAATAATGTCGATCAACAATTTTAATTCTTACTAAGATAAACTCACACTTTCTATATATAAATTAATTCCATTTATAAAGAATTGTGTGAATAAAACATAAAACTGATTTTAAAATAGCCCCATCTAGGGTTTTAACATTTAAAATAAACTATTAAATCATATATGGATTAAAAAAATCCTAGCGTGTTTTTATTTAGAGTTTGTACAAAAATCTGAACACTTTTTGTATTATAGTAAGGAAAATAACCTTTTCCATATTATATGTTAGTAAGTGCATAACAAAATAAGTGTGGTCGGAAATAAATAAATAAATTAATTTAAATAAAATATTATACGACCAAAGACTTGCATCGGTGGTCTAGTAGTCTAAGGCGTCACTCTCAAAGTATGCTGAAACACCAGTGAGGAGGTCTAGATTTGAGGCTCAGTTGGCTTGTATTAGATTTATCTTATGCCACTCATTTTAAACCTAATTAGAGATTAATTTAATCTACATTATCATTTTTTCGAAAAGACGAAATATCCAGTATGACATACGAAAAGAGACAATTTAGGTAAAATATAAATATTTACATTCAAAATATTCAGACCTTATTTCACTTAGGCACAATTAAGTGAGACTATTAATCATAAATACTGTGGCCTTTTTGTGAAGGTCAAAATTCTAAAGGATAACTTTCTTTTCCAACATGTTTTTTTTTCTTGTATAATAGTGCACTATATTGTACCTGTATTAAAGCGATGTCGTTGTCCAGCTCAGCTTCAACGAATTCATGGTGAGTGATTATATTCTTGATAGAATGTACTGTACCATTATTCTCTCTTAAGATTGTTCCAGCTCGCAGTGTTAGATTATCGGCTGGAACGCTGAACAAAAGAACGTCATAGCTATAGTAATAATTTGGTAACAAGGAAACTTTTAGAAAAAACCGACATTTTATATATCAACAATGATAACATTTTACTATATGATTAGTATCATTTTATAGTTAACGATAATATACATTGAGAATGATAGTGGAAGATCACGTGACTCGGCGTAAGAATACGTTGACATAGGTATAGTAACTTTTCAAGGTATCAGATTATTATTAATCCGATATCTTAGATCAGTTGGTAGTGAGTCTGTCAACTAAGCTAAGGGTTGTGGGTTTGATTCCCTGCAAGAGAGAAAAATGTATCATTTGTGAAATATGGTTTTACCCTTTCACAGTGATGAATTAACGACCGGGGACTGGATGTTGTGCCTGTCCTAGTCTTAAGTTAGATTATAAGGAATTTGAAGATAGGACAGGCCTAGGAAGCCAGTAGTGGAAAAGGGGACCATTTGGCCTAAAGTCATTTGGCCTAGAGTAATTTGGCCTAAAGCCATTTAAACTCGGTCATATTTGCTTAAAATGTAAATTGAAAACCTTCGGATATCTTCGGAAAGTAAAGAGTACTGTTAGTTGTTTCATCTGAATATATATAGCACAAATTATGTGAGATGACTACAATATATCCAAAACCATTGACATGTCTTCAACATACAGCTTTACCCCAAAAAACCTATAATCTTAATTCCACAAACATAATAGTAGATCAGTAGCCCACAAAACACTAACACATCTTTTTTAATAAACATTTCCAATCTTATTTGTTTGTTAGCATATCTCATGGTTATAAAACTAATAGTAACGAAGATATTAGCGAAAAAAAAAAAGATCAACATTTTCAGTACCTTTTACGTGCAGTAAAATTGAATGCATACAATCGAAAGATTAGGACTTTTGACAATTTGTTTAGAAAAACCAAATGAAAGTTGAAACCAATATTCGGCTCACTCACTTGGCATTTTTCTGAAGTTAAGCCTGATTTTCGCCTGAAATTACTAGACTAAGGAAATGTTAACTCTACATAAACATATTTATTTAGCTAGGCCTATTTTATTATTAAATGTATATAATAGCAACAAATAAAATAAATTTTGCCAGTGAACATAAATATCAAAATGACTATCCGTATAAACTTAAATGATGGGATTAACTAGATCCTTAACTACCATTATTATTATAAGTGAGAGAAAAGGTGAATGTGTGTTTGAGAGAGAGAGAAAGTGAGAGATAGTGCATTTAAGGGAGAGTGCTTGATAAAATGTGTGGGGAATGTGTGTAAGAAAAAGATTGTGCGAGAGTGTGAATGAAATTTTTGGAAAGAGACTGTGAGAGATATTGTGTGAAAGAGATAGAAAATATTAGAGCTTATTAGAGAGACTTTGAGAGGAAAGTTAGAGAGAGAGAAATTTTTAGAGACAGAGAAAATGCCAGAGAAAGTGAAAGATTGTTAGATAGAAAGATTGAGGCATCGATAGTTTGATTGAGATAAAGTTCAAGAGAGAGAATTTGAGAGAGAGAGAATTTGATAGAGAGAATTTGAGATAAATAGATAAAGTTTGAGACAGAGAAAGAGTTTGAGACAAAGAGATTGCTTGAGACAGATAGGGTGTTAGGGACAGAGAGGTGTTTGTGAGAGAAGGAAAATGTGAGAGCGTTTGAGAGAAAACTTGAGAGATAGAGGAAGAGTTTGAGGGAGAAAGAAAGAGTTTGAGTAAAAGCAAGTGAGTTTTGTCATTTAAGAGCGATTGTGATAAATATAATGTGGGATAGATTGTTTAATAGTGTGTGTGAAAGGAGAGAGTGAAAATTTCACAGATAAAATGAGAGATGTGTGAGAGAGAAAGTGTCAGAGAAACAGAGAGAATGTGAAAAGATAGATGTGGTACGCAAAACATAACTTTGAAATATCCCCCTCCCCCTTCAAAATTTAGTAGAAACATGAAAATATGATTAAACATATGTATTTCTAAGAATGTGAAAAATAGATATAGTACACAAAAAACTACTTTAAAATACCATTCCCTCAAAATTATATGATAGCATGGAAACATAACTGAGCTTACTGTATTTGTATTGAGTTACTATTTGATATAATGAATATCAACACCATTTATTTGTAACGAATGACTGCCAAACCCCATATTCAGGTAATTAAAATGAATATTTTAAAACTATATTTCAAGATCATTTGATCGTTTTTGATCTTATAATACATACTAAAACATATATAAACATCATTGAATTGTTTATATATATTTACAGCTCATGTGCGAAACAAAACGTATAAAATATTTTTAGGAAATTGACAACTTAACCTTTTAATTTGCGAATTAATATCGACATTATTGATTAAAATGCGAATTAACGATAACAACATTACAATAATAGATAAATGCTTTCCCAATACAGGCAATATCAATCTAGATGTGTTTTTACCAACATCTAAAGTGAAATCAATGTCCAAAGAGAAATATTTTATTTGCAGTTTGAAAGATGTGATGATTGTGCTCGGACCAACATAAAGATTCAATTATTATTTTATAGCCAAAGACATTTTAGTTTGAGATTTATAGCCACACAGAAAATAACGCAAATAACGGTTTCCACTGTGAAAACTATCTGTGAAAATCGGGTTTTCATGTAAAAATACTATTCTTCCCGACATCCTGGACACCTAATCGTTAAAATGAGGGCTCGTTTGTCAAAATTTGTTAAGCCATTTCCTCGTAATTTCTATAACCGGAAACGGGTAGCTCTAGTTATATTTAAGATAAGTATACTCCTGAACCTACGAATTTCCAGAGATATTTGTTTCAATAATTTGAATTTCAATATTTTGTTTTACTTTTGTAATTATTAATGATATGTTTTAATTATTTCAGACTTATTCACAATTGGTTGACTTGTTTTGTTGCTTATGTTTTGAGAGACACAATGAACAACAGCTACACCTTCTTTGGTTTCCTTTATCTGCTTATTTATAGAATATAGTATATTGCTCATGGATGTGTCTGACTTTGCAATTTTTATTTCCAACTCGGGGGTTTTTGGGAGGGTGGTAGGGGGAGGACACACATATTATTACCAACTTTGAGTAGACACATAGTTGGGGTATTATTATTGTCATTCTCTATAATCACAACTGATATAACATAAATGTAGACAAATCTATTATTACTTTTTAAATATTTAGTTCGACACTCTCAGTTGAACATTAATATAAATTCAAAATTTTCACCACAGTTCAAATTGGTTTATGAATAGGCCTTCATACAAGAGGGTTATTCATTTTATATTGATTAATTAACACTTAATTTAAGTGAACATTAACGTCACCAAACACCTTGCTTCTATCATTTACTATCGTACTATATAAATTTGTTTATATAATACATTCTTGTACAAAACATATTTATGTAACTCTGTACAGCCACGTGATTTATTACATTTAAGAAATTATGTTTCTCAAGTATAATTTAAGGTTAGATGGATAACTTGATGGATGGATGGAGTTTACCATAAAGTAAAAATATTGTGAGTGACACGTCCTCCAAATATTTTAACCCGCCATGACTATTTGCTTAGTCAATCTAATATTATTCCTAAATTCACGGGAAATATTTTTCCCTTGGATAACATTTTCGGAGACACCACAAATAAGGTATGATACAGCAGGAAATTTTAATTTGTTTTTCTTAGGCAATCTTAGCAGTTAGGTCTGAAGGTCTTGTTCATAATTATGATAAAAAAAAATGTTCTGAACAAATAAAACATGAATCAGGACTCCATGGTCCATCCCGTTCAGTAGTAAATTCATCTTCGTCTGACATCAGAATCTTTAGGAAAGTATTGTGTATAACACCTTATCTCTTAGTTAGATGACTTTTATAGCACACAGCAACGGTAGTATTAGTACGATACTTTTTGTAACATTTCACGTATAAATAATATGAAAGCTTACAAAAAACACACAAACATTTAATATTCGAAGTGACTTTGGTAGCATATTTGACATAAATAAGAAGCCAATAACGAGTGCGATACCGCACAGTCACATGAACTGAACAGAAGCAAGCTCGACTAAGCCACGAGCCGACGTCACAGCAGCGCCGCGCTAGGGCAGAGCTGAATGAAGGCCGGTATAGAGAATGAGACTAACTTGTACTGAGTGATGGACATACACACATTCTTGTAACGGACCAAATCGTGACACTTAAGTTTGTCGTCTGCTTGGTTGCTAGGGGACAGTTTTAACGATTTCTTTCAACGTTCTTATGTAAAAACGTGTGTCTGATGAATAAAAGTATAATTGTTTGAAAATAGTGAATTAGTATAGCCCATTGGGCTGAAGACACATTTAAGTTAAGGGATATACAATTCAGTTTTAAAGTTAATATCATACAAATACGAATAAAATCTTTAATGTATTAAAAGATGTAGCTATTGCTCATGTTGTTTACATTCTGCCAAGACTACAATATATTTTAAGTTGGCTATTAGCTTACATATTGGTTTCAGAAACATTATTATAATATTGAAAGTTCGATAGCAATAATGAAAAAAAGGTAGCTTAAAACTTAATTACATCTGTTTGAATGACAAACTTTTTGTAGTAGTTTTACATTCAAACTATCATTAATTAGGTTATAGGTTTGTAGGAAGTATTATTATATTAGCCTACATCGACTTATTTAAAGACACAAGTCAAGAGTGTTGAACTTATTATCCTCGTCAAACCTTTTATTAACGCGTTTATTTAATTTAACTAATAATACATTAATATATATCATATATTCATAAAATTAGCGAACTAGGTCAAAATGCCACATTGCCTTGTATGTGTGTAAGAGAAAAAGATATACCCGAAATAGTTCTTCTCTCCTTTACAATGGTGGGCAGACGACAGCTCAAAAATTTTAATCACAGATGTCCATCCAGTTATACAGAGATCAATGAGTTATACAGAGATCAATGTGTAACCTTGGTATAAGGATCTATCAAGATAACCAAATATATCTCCATGAAATTAAGAGGGGATGGGGAAGTTATGAACAAACTTTTAGGTGTAGTAGAAAATTGAAATTTGGCTGTCAGGTAGAAATACAACTAATAGATAACAATATACTTCTTAGAGCTATAAGTGTTTAAATGGGAGTTAGAGAAATTATTATTGGGGAGGAGAGGGAGAAAACTCCAAACATAATAGAAACAATTATTACTAAAAGAACTATTTGTTTGATGTGCTAAGGTGCTTATTATAGTGATTCTTTAAATTTAATTCTTCTTTGAAAATATAAAATTCAAACTAGTTATTTTGGTGTTCATTGCAACTATGTCTTCACGTAAAAGAAACATAGTTAACGTGCTTGCAGTTGTACCCTAAATGTAGGTATATTTTCAGTTATTTTATGGTTTTACAATTAAATTAGTTTTATTTAGTTTTGTTTATTAGATAGTATTTTTTTTTTAATATTTCATTACAACAATGTCACTGTGTAATGAGCAAATATTTTTGCAAAGACTGCAAACATTTAAAAATACATATTTTGGTTCATTATTATAGGTAGTAGTTAATATATGGCTTCATTGACTTACAAAAAAGATCTCTCCAACATGTGTCTGAAATTGTGTTTTTGTAAGTTTAGATCAGGGTTTCTTAAAATGTGAGGCGCAAGGGAATGTATCTCAGGTGAGGCGCAGCATCGTTTTATCTGTGAACCAATTGTTCACTTCCTCCGACTTGCTAAAGATAATATGATTGTCTGTAAAAAATGAATATTCTGTTTGACTACGAAGCAATAAAATTAATTTTGATATTTGCATCTATATGCTATTTGTATGAAAGTAATTTCTCAACAAGTATTGTAATTTAAATTACAAACATTGACTTGCAGTTGAAATATGCCTTCCTTTGTGTGTTATAAAAACAGAAGGTGACCTGGTGGTCTAGGGGTAAGGTGTCAGACTTCTGTGCTGGCGGCCGGGGTTCAATCCTCGATCCCGGCAAAGATTTATCTGATTACCAAACCCTTCCTTCACCTCTGACAAGACATCTTGTGAATGTGGAGAATGCCAAGCCACCACCGTGGTTCGGATTCCACGTTAAACTGTAGGTCCTTCATTTCATCTCACAATCACCCTACCATTACACATTAGCGTAAGTGCGTATAACCCGAATGGGTAGTAAGACGCGGTACTAATAATATAAAAACAGAAGCTGACATGAACCATTTCTGTGATTGGAAAAAAACTCATTCTTCCAAATGAAAAGTGCATACTTTTCATAAATAATATTTACGTTATAAAATATTAAAACAAGCCTGATGTTTTATTGATATTTTCCAAAATTTTAATATACTTATTATTTCACAACTTCTAAAACGTTTCTATCTGAAATTATATAAATCGATGAAATAATAAGTGCCCCATTTTTGTAATTTAACGTTAGAATGTTATTTTTATTCTAAGAAAGTGAGGCTTAACAATCACTTTTAATGTTCAATAAAAGTTAAAGTGCATAAAGTTTGAGAAAACCTGGTTTTAGATGTTTCTATAAGAAATAGTTAATCCACCCAACTTAGATGTGAGCGAAGCCGTTGGCAAACTCTAGTAAGTTAGTATAGTTATATAAAACATGAATGGTTGATTAATTTATTTAATAAAATTAATAAACAAGTATACGTAAAAGGCAAATAAAAGAATTCTTTGGCACTGAAAAAATCTACAATTTCTAGATAACACAACATTATCAACATTGGGTGGCCACATTTATATGCTAAATACTCAAAACGGGCAGGGGTACACAACTTTTTCTTTGTGGTAAAAACTGGTACAAAAATTAAGTCAAAGTTTTGGCATTGAAAACTTGCCAATATTCAAAATAATACATAGTTATATAAATGGACTGGCCACATTTATATGCTAATTAAAAAGGGTACGGGTACAAAACGTTTTATTAGTGGTACAAAATGTTACAAAACTAATTCAAAAATTTGCCATTAATAAAAGTTCAAAATTCAAAATAAAACAAAATTATTAAAATGTAGTTGCCACATTTATGTTCTAATTGCTCAAAAGTGGTAAGGCTTTTAAAACTTTGTATTTGTGGTACAAAACGGTACAAAACGGTACAAAAACTAGTACAAAACTTTGGCATTGTAAAAAGTTCAACATACAAAAGTGGTACTACAGGTTAATGGACGTGCTACCTTGGGCAGTAGTAAATTGAGAGGAGACAAATGTACTTTTAAACGGTAGTATACACTATTTGACTAAACGTTACTCACCTCGCCATCTAGTAATCATAACGAAGGTTTCCGAAAACAACATAAGGACACGCCAAATAAATGACCAAAAATTAATTTTACAAAAATTAATTTAGCCTAAAGCCATTTGGCCTAAAAATTAACTTCACAAAAGTCATTTGGCTTACACTTTAGGCTAAATGACGGGTACCTGTGAAAAAATATGGCTTGAATAAAAAACTGAACCAGGCCACAAGCTGGAAATATTAATGGATGTAAAGTAAGAAAATGATTATAACTAGGCCTACTTGTGCAATATTGGTATTACCTTATAGTGTTAAAATTATTAAAACTCTTATTATTGTTCCGCTCTAAAATGTCTTGGCATATATTTATAAATTAATGTTTTTTTACGTATCTCTATCCACGCTATCTAAGGCTTCAGACCCTCAATACATTTAATTGCTGGTGGAAGGGAGGTCAAATTTTCATCTCTCTTTGGTAGAATGAAGGTGGTTCTCCTCTCTAGATTTCTTATTATGATTTTCTTATCTCGGTTTACGATAATGCGGAGGATTTATTTCTTAACTATCCTACTCATCTTTTTCTCCTTTAGTTATATAATTAATAAAAATAGCGTTTGGATTATCAATAAGAAAATAAAACGAATGTTTACAAACTAAGTCCAGAAAACAAAAGGATCAGCCTCGTCATGTCTGGTTTACCAGTGACAGGGAGGCTGGGGTTCAGATCCTGATCAAGTGTAATGAGTTTGTGTTTCCTAAATTGTTTCCTACTTTTTATCCACGTAAATCTAATTACTTTCCTCTATATTTTACTTTCTTCCTCCATACCCAACTATTGAGATTAAATAGTGATAACCCGGACAGGTACTAAGATGATATGATCTGTTAATAAATAGATAACTATTTCTAGGAAAAAAATTTAATTTCCTCTAAGAAAATTTATTTTTTGAACAAAAGGCTTTGAACAATATTTGCGATACTCACCTAGTCACACAGTGTGCCACCGTAAGGGCCCAGTAGTCACCGATGGCTGTAGCCGCACAGATATGGAGTCCATCTAATTCCAAGGACAACTATATCAAAAATAAACTTTATTTATTAATGTAAATTTTTACTTTGTGATGCAAATTATAATAGGAAGCAACAAGTCACAAGTGTACAGTATCATTATTTTAAATAACAAATAAAATGGCATACTATTACAAAAATGTTTCAATTTTGAAAGTAATTTATACTGGCCAAGTTATAATTAATTATATGACCATTATTTTATTAAAAATCATATTACATCTCTTTAAAATGAATCAATAAAATTATACTACCGTGATTTACATTATTCCACACAATAGGTTTGAAAATTGATATAATATCCAAAATGAAATTTAAGATAATTTAATAAATGTTTTCAAATACCTACCAGTGTGATATTTCTCACATGACCAACCCCCTCATAATACTCACTATGTATGGGTAGTCCCCTAGTTGGGCTGGTTTTCCTCCCAAAACATTTCCTATTCCTTTCAGAGAAGTGGAAGCACATGCTGATACTGCAATTAAAAATACCTCCGGTTAATGAAAGTGTATTTTAAAATAAACACATATTTATAGCAAACATATTTTAATTCAAGCTCGGCATGTTATGAGTTTCAGCTCGAGTCAGAGAATGGGGTTGTAATAAAATGGTCGTGTAAACGTCAATCAGTATGCACCTGTAAAATAAGGAAAAACTGTTAAAGTCGAGTAAATTCATGTGACAAGAAAGTTAGGGAAAGCCTGGAAAAATCACGTTATCTAGTATGATGGTGGAAATCATGAGGAAAAAAGTAATTTTGTAACGCAGGGAAAATTCATCAAAATCATGAAAAAAAAATCAAGAAATTTCTTATAACAGAAAAATCAGAGAAGGTCTGTAAAAATCATGGAATTTCGTATGACAAGGAAAAGTCAGGGAAAACTTGGAAAAACAAGGAGTTTAGTATGACTCAAGTTAACTTGCATATTGCTACGTTAAGTATTTTGGTGAGAGAAAGTTATATGGGAGCTAGGATATTAAGTATTTTGGGTTTGTAAACGTCATACAATCCACCCGGGCTATCTGCATATTTAAGCTAAGGAGTGGTGAGGTTTAGTGATAAGGTTAGAAGAAAATTTCCATAATTTGTTCAATGAGAGAGTAGGAAACCTCAGTAAAACCAACCATATTTCTTGATCTCCCCATCATGGAAAAACAGACGAGACTGAATCCCTTCTCATGATACTAATCGATTAAGGTTATTTCAGATTATATTGTAAAGGGATTTATAGCCATATGTATAGAGAATACATGGAGTGAAATAGTAGGTTTATGTGAGTGAAGGTCATAACACCAAGTTCAAATAACTAAATATATTTTAACTTTAAATTTATACTCCAATATTTTTAGGAATAATTCTTCTTTATGTAATTAAATTATTCGTTCACTGATTAACTGTTTGGCTCACACTACAAGAAGCCCATAAAGTGATGTTGTAGTAAAAAAAGTGGAAGGGAAAAGGAGCCAATAAGACCATGAATACAAAAGATGGATACCATCAAACAAAGAAACAAGATTATGTCTCAAGATCTAATAAAGTAAGCTGCTCATAGGACAAGATAGGAGACTCAATTTGGACAAGGCAACGAACCTGTCTAAAGAGAGAACGCCTAATAATAATAGAGTATAACACATCAATTCCTACAAATATCTAAAATGTATTTTCATCCAAATTACTAATTGCTATATAATAAATCGTTTCTTACCCACTTCGGTGGTCATAAGGGCAAGATGGCTAAATTATGCAACCTAGTTTGCCGGTGTAGGGAGTTTGTGATTACAGTCCATGTCAATTTTATACTTAGGAGGGTTTTTCTAAATTGGCATGAATACATTTTATATTTTCTACTTCACATTTCCTCTCTACGAAAATGTTGGGAAATTTCCTCTAAATTTTGCCCTCCTCATTACTACTCCTTTCTCGTTACTAAAATCTGTATGGTCGCGATGGAAAGTCAGACTTTTGTGTTAACAATAATTTCTCTGAAATAACTACTCAGTGAGATAGATGAGACTGGTGAGCTAGGTGATACATGTGAGATTGTTGAGATTGGTTAGCTAGGCTATAGAGGTGATATAGGTAAGCTAGGTGAGACTGGTGAGCTAGGTGATAGAGGTGAGATTGTTGAGATTGGTTAGCTAGGTTATAGAGGTGATATAGGTAAGATAGGTGAGACTGGTGAGCTAGGTGATACAGGTGAGATTGTTGAGATTGGTTAGCTAGGTTATAGAGGTGATATAGGTAAGCTAGGTGAGACTGGTGAGCAAGGTTAAATGGGTGAGACAGATGAGCTAGGTTAGATAGGTAAGACAGGTGAGCTAGGTTAGATAGGTAAGACAGGTGAGCTAGATGAGACAGATGAGTCCGATGCACCGGAAAATCTGGCTGTTGATAAGGATATATCCGTTAATCAAGATCATCCAAGAAAAACAATGAAATGATAGCGCGTCAAGGTGCATACACTTGTCTTGTGTTAACTCAACTAATCATATATAAATGTGGATACCAATAAGTAATTTTTATTTGTATATAGTAGGCCTATAGACATGATGAGGAGACTCATTCATTTCTAGAGACCAAAGGCGGAGAAAGGCATAAATAAACATATACGGGAGTGAAAAAAGTATTTTATAAATCATGAAATGAAATCGTTTTCAATCGTATATTTTTTATAAACATTTAACTATGGATGCACGTGAGTAAAGCATCAGGGAATAGTCGATAAAATAATCGTCTTCAACATATTTATAATAATGGCTTTAGAATGTTCTGCTCTCTAAATGTAAATTTAATTAAACCCTCTTAAAGCTATATCATACGGTTTTACCGGATTAAAATACTCTAGGACCTTAATTACATCTCAATAAAACACTGAATAGTAATGTAATAACATATTTTTTATCAAATAAATATTTAAATGAATGCATTTTTCCATTAAATACGTATAAATATCTCACCTTGAATAACGTACGTGCACAATAAGGACAATAACAAAGTGAACATCTTCAATGTTGTTCTTTCAAACAGAAGTAACTGAGATAGAGCTCGTATTTCACGTACTGAAGAGAAAGTAGGACTTGTAAGACACTTTTCAGCTGGTTATCCACTTAACACGTGATCCGACTCATTGTATGTGGAGGCGGTAACTCTCAAGAGTACTCTTCCTTTGTCTTCTAGTATTACAACAACAAGGCGGAATTGACATCAAAAAATTAAGTTTCTCAACGATTAATCACACTCTAACAACCCAACTATAATTTGCTGACGTCCGCTTGTGAAGGTGGGAAGCATGAAGGTTTGTATCTTTATTGCTCTTAACCTAAGGTTATTTACAACGTGGTTGTAGAAATAACTATTGAGGTGATTCACAAGCAATTATGTTGAGGAAGGATAAAATACAACATGAGGTCAAACTTGAGCCCCGACGACATGATTCATAGCCAGAACAAATGTATGTTGTGTATGTGGTTCAAATGAGATGTATAAGAAATGTATGTGGAAAAACTCGTAATGGACAAAGTCAGTAATGTATGGGTGCTGAAAAAGTGTGGTTTGAAAGGAAATCCATTATGTCAATGTGAAAGACGAGTCTAAAGTTAGTTTGGGCATGTTGAGAGGATGAGCGTATTAATTGGTGTATGGATGTTGTTAAAGCGAAGATAGTATACAAAGATAGGAAAGTGAGTGTTAATTTATTGAGGATGAATTAAGTATATTATTATTATTATTATTATTATTATTATTATTATTAGCACCGCGTCTTACTACCCGTTCGGGTTATACGCACAATTAAGTATAGAGTTGTTGTTTTTAAACTATACACACAGTTTCTGCATATTTTGGTATATATGTATTGATGTATTGATAGATGTATATATGTATGATTGTTTGTATGTATGTATGTATGTATGTATGTATGTATGTATGAATTTTATTAAGTTTGGTTCCATCATCTTTGAATGAAATATTTTGTCCAAGAAAGAAGAAACGATTGAATATTAGCGGTTCTTTTCGTAACTATAAAAAATATATATTGATTTCCAAGAAGTTTTGCTGGCACGTATTGGTCCATGTAGTTTAATCAACTTTAATGTTATTTTAAGAACACCTGGCTTAATCTCGGCCATTTAAAAGAATATAAAAAATTATAAAATCTAAAATCTTAATACGCTATTACTTTGTGACTTAAGCTATTATCTTATTTCTTGTCAATATTTCTGTTCTTTTTTATTTATCTGGTGAATTAGACATGGGTTTTATCTATTACCATCTTTTATATTATTTATTGGGAGTTTTCTAATAAGATTTTTATAGGTTCGTGTTTAAATGGAACAGCTTTGAAATGTGGATTTAGAATATTTTAAAACTATGTTTGGGTTCTGGGATTTTTCTTGAAAAGTGGCTAGGAAGTGAACCTATGCCAAGTGCTTTAAAGCCCTCAAATATAGAATGAGTTCTTTCTTAGAGAAATTATAATATTTTTAAAAGAAGGTCAAATCTTCAAGTGACACTTTTAACATATATATTTAAGAAATCTATACTGTATAAAGGTCGGAATTTGTAAATATCTCTTAATCTAATATTTTCAGTTTGAAAGTACAAAGTTCTAACATTGGTAAGTCCTCACAATTTTATCACCCATTAGTAAATTTTGCCGGAATATTTAAGGCGTAGGTAAAATTCAATCAAAGTAGTGGGGATAAATATATAAATATTTCCGTACAAATATGAATTTTTACTTTTGTTGTAATTTTTTTTTTTTTAAATTGCAAAATTACCATACCTATGCAGAGGGTAGGGCCTAAAAACTTTAAAAAATAAACAAAGCACTATAAGTTATTTACAAATATTTTTTTTGCAGTTACAGAACTACACCGGTGACAGAAACCGATTGCTCATATGGAATATCTTGTAACATACTTTATATTCATTTGTATTTGTTTATTCTTTAAATGACATAGTTTGTCACTATAAACTAAATTTTGAGAGACAGAGTTGGTCCTAATAACATATGAGGCACGCTGTAAATGAAGATGTTCGTGGTTGAATGGGTTACTACAATGCAGCGACTCATTTCACTGTCCCCCAAATAATTCCAAAGAGAAAAGTGAAGAAAGTGAAGGTGAATCCGGATGTGATATTGATGGAAAGATTAAGTCCAAAATAAACTGTGCTTACTCACGCAGAGGAGGTGGCGCTTGTAGGTTATCTTAAATAAATAGAGATAAAATTTTTTGAATTATTTTTAATAGAACTAAGAAAATTGGCAATTCAGCTTGCTGAAAAGAATCACAAGGATCATAATTTTGACGGAAACCAATGTGTATCTGATAAATAAAAGGTTTATTAAAGAGACACCCTGACCTCTCTTTGTAAAAACCTAAACCAGCTTCCATGGCACTAGCTATGAAATTCAATAAGGTGGTTGTATCAAGGTATTTTGAATTGCTACGAATCTTGTATTTAAGTACCATTTAACTCAAGATAAAATCAATGACAGATGAAATTGGAGTATTGGCTTTCCCAAAATTGAAGTCCAAATTGATAAGTGTAAGGTGTATAAAAAAGGCTTTTGCGCTCACTTTTGCATAAAGTGGAACTACTATTACCATGAAAATTTGTTTTAGTACATCTAGCGTGTATATGCCTCAAATGCTGACTTTCCTAGGGCAACAGATGAAGCCTGAACTTCTGGATGGAGCTCCACTGGGAACATGGACGGAGTGTCATGAATGTGGATGGATGCAATCGGACACATTTAAAACCATGGTTACAGAAATTTGTTGAGTTCATACATGCATCCAAAGACAATCGTGTGTTTCTTTTATTGGAGGTCGTTTTACACACGAAAAACATCCACTCATTAACGATGCTCGAGAAAATGGTGTGATATTGCTCTTCTTTCCACTACACTGCACGCACCGCATGCAACCACTTGCTGCAGCATTCATGAAACCTATCAGTGTATTTTAAGACAGTGCTGCAACCACGTGGTTTCAGTTTCATCCAGAAAGAGTGATCACGAACTTCCAACTGGCAGAAACATTTGGAAGCACGTTCATCAAAGCTGCTAAAATGTCCTAAGCAATAAATGGTTTCCGGAAAACTGGATCTTGGTCTGTTGATCCAACCGTTTACACTGAGGTGAATTTCATGCCTTCTGAGTCAACTGACAGGCCTATTGCAGCCATTCCTCATGAAAATGGGCAAGCTGCTGAGGAACTTCCAACACCCATTTCTACAGGCAATCCTCAGCCTGGGTCTTCTGCCTGGGGAAATGGTCCCGGAAATCTCACAATATCTATATCAGAGAATGTGGCAAGTTTAGATCCAAGTGCATTCCTAACTACCTCACCACATCATATCCTACCAGTTCCAAATGTTAGCAATGCAGCAACACTAACCAGGGAAATTTTGTGGTGTGGTAAAACTACACTGTTGACATCAACAACTTACAAGAGGGAACTGGAATAGTTGCAGACTAGAAAATTAGCTTCCATGAAGAAACAAAAGAATTCCACAAGCTTGACTGAAAAGGTGAAAGTAAAAACCATTATTAAAAAAGCTTGGAGGCCAACATGTACCTCGGACAGTGATGATGATGATGTGGAGTGTTTGTATTGTAGTGGTCTGTACTCACAATAAACAAAGGAATGGTTATCGTGTGGTTCTTGGGACAAATTGGTTGACGATGATGCAGTGGATGTGTGCATTCATTGCCCAAAGTGAACTTGCCATTAGTTACCCCATCTTGTCCCGTGTCGTGTCCCATCTTACCCCACATATGGGGCAAGATGGGGTAAATATCTTGATTGATGAAAAAAACTACTATGCACTTTCTGTGACATTTGAAATTTGAGTGTAAATTGCGTTTCAAGAGTATGTATATTATTCTTTAAAAAAATCAGGATTTTAGTATTACCCATTTTAATAATGTAGCAGCTCAAATCTTAACTACCTCGTCGTGGCACCCTGTATTCTATACGAATTTTCATAAAATAATTAGGGAAAAAACACATTCAGTGCACTTGGTAATGATTCGAACCCCAAACTATCCATAGCCGAGAGACAGCACAAGATAAGGTTGATGCTCATTCTGCGCGTCCACTGATGCGGGTATGCATTCTAACTTAACCCAAAGATATATTTTGTTACCGTTTCTCACGCCCAGTTCGTACGCATATGTACTAATTACGATATCGTATCAGTGTTGGAGAAGGTTAAATTTAGAGCAAGTTTACCTGTATTTTTGGGGGAGTGAGTGTGAAACAAATTTAAGAAAACCCAGACTCAGTACATCCTATCAGGATTCAAAATATGACCTCCATTTAATCGGCAGTCGAGAGTGATGCCTTAGATCATTCGACCAACGAAATGGGTGATTTCAAACTTAATAAAATTGTAAACTTTACTAATATATTTGGATTGTCAAACAATGGAGAATATCTGACAGACACAACATTTATTGAAAGTATTACCGTAAGATATTTATACGTTAAATAGCATGTTATATAGCTGCTCATTTTTATTAATGGTGTCAATAACGATATTCAAATTCAATTTTCTTCATTATAGTACTGTCCAAGAGTCGTAAGACCTATAACAGGCCAGCACTGAAAAGTACACAAATACCATACAAATACATATAATTACATGAGAAAATAAGATAAATAATAATTATTATAGTTATTTTTGATCATTGTTGACACTACGCCTAAATTATCCACATATAATTTTTGTTATATTATTGAATGTACGGACCGACGCTTGTGTGAAAGGATTCCTGAAATAAAATTAATTTTCATTTATTTGAGGTAATTAACGTGCACGTTCTGAACAGACTTATTATATCAGCACCCAACTTATAAACTAACTTATATCTAAAACAGACACAACACCGTTAATTCATCACTGTGAAAGAGGGAACCCACATTTCACCAATTATACATTTTTCAACCATGCCAGGAATTGAACCAAGGATTCTTTTCTCAGGAAACAGACAGGCTACTGAAAAAGCTAGGTTGTCGCATTTGAAATAAAGTTTCTAGGTTTGTATGAGGAAGATGGTTTTAGAAGAAGCGTTCCTGCATTAGCATGGATAGAAGGATAATAGCGTAGCAATAGATCAAATTGAAAAACAACTCTCAACGTAGTTATAAATCACATTGAGAAACAACTCTCAACGTAGTTATGGATCACATTAAGAAATAACCCTCAACGTAGTTATACATCACATTGAGAAACAACTCTCAACGTAGTTATAAATCACATTGAGAAACAACTCTCAACGTAGTTATAGATCACATTGAGAAACACCCATCAACATAGCTATAGATCACATTAAGAAAATAACCCTCAACGTAGTTATAAATCACATTGAGAAACAGCTCTCAACGTAGTTATGGATCACATTAAGAAATAACCCTCAACGTAGTTATAGATCACATTGAGAAACAACTCTCAACGTAGTTATGGATCACATTAAGAAATAACCCTCAACATATTTATAAATAATATTGGGTGCCCTGGTGGTATAGGGGTAAGGTGTTGAACTTCTGTACTGGAGGTCCGGGGTTCAATCCTTGGTCACGCCACAGATTTATCTAATTACCAAACCCTTCCTTCACCTCTGACAAGACGTGTATTAATCACAACTTGTGAATGTGGGGAATGCCAGACCTCCACACGTGGTTCGGATTCCACGTTAAACTGTAGGTCCTCCATTTCATCTCACAATCACCCTAACATTATACATTAGCGTAAGTTCGTACAATCCGAATGGGTAGTAAGACGTGGTGATGATAATAATAATAATAATATGAATTACATTCAGAAAAATCCTCAACGTACTCTGCCAAGATTCGAAGTTCTACCTCCCAGTCCCCAGTGAATAATTTTATTTTTAGACTAGTGCCATAAATTGTGTGTAAGAGCATGAAAGTAGATATAATATATTTTAAATAATTTAGATAAGAGTCAGCCAACTACAAATTTACTATATTTCTCTCCTCGTAATACCAGATCATCCGAACGACGATTACTCATTCCCTATAATGTCCTTTTTATTTAAAAAATGTACACTTAGGATTTAGTGCAAGCTATCACTCACTAAAATCTTTATCTTTACAGGTGACCTGGTGGTCTAGGGGTAAAGTGTCAGACTTCTGTGCTGGTGGCCGGGGTTCAATCCTCGGTCCCGGCACAGATTTATTTGATTACCAAACCCTTCCTTCACCTCTGACAATACATCTTGTAAATGTTGGGAATGCCAGGCCTCCACCGTGGTTCGGATTCCACGTTAAACTGTAGGTCCTCCATTTCATCTCACAATCACCCTACCATTAACACATTTGCGTAAGTGCGTATAACCCGAACGGGTAGTAAGACTCGGTGCTTATAATAATAATAATATTAATAATAATAATTTATCTTTACATTAGTAACCATATAATAGCTATCAGACTTAAAAATAAGAAATAAAAACGTGGGTTGTTTGCCCAAAAACATAAAGGATTGAGCATCATTAATCTTGGCAAAGATAGAATCGTGTCTCAAGTATTGACGTCATTATGTTCAACTATAATTCATTTGTGGTGGCTTTCAGTGAGTAGTATCTTAATGGATTCGACACCTTATCTCAGTCGGTAACGTGTCTGTCTACTGAGCTTAGGGTCCCTGGTTCGATTTGCAGCACGACCGAAACATTTATCGTTAGTGAAATGTGGGTTAACACTTTCACAGTAATAAATTAACGGCTGAGGACTGGATGTAGTGCATGTCCTAGTCTTAGATTAGATTATACAGCATATAAAGCTAGAACGGGTTTAGAAAGCTGGTAGTGGAAAATATATGGCTTGAATAAAAAATGATACAGGCCACAGGCTGGAAACAGTAATGGATGTGAAGTGAAAGTATCTTTATGGGCAAGATAGATCAGATGGGGTTTTTAGCCTTAGCAGAAAGCCGGGTTATATAAGGCATTTAACATGGGGAAAAGATTAGTAGTTTCTGGCAGTAGCTGGCTCACCTCTCCTCTACCCTTACAAACGCTCGGCTATTTATATACATACTAGAGCTTGTGCGTAGCTTAAGGCTGTATGGCCCAAAATGAATAATATAATAATTATATATAATTATTATATTATTATAATTATTAACCTAATAATAATTATAATATATATTATATAATAATTACATATAATTATTATATTATTAGGTCTCCTTAAATAAAACTTGGATCGGTGTATTAAATATAGATTAATTGTATATTTTAAGCACACTGTTTCCTAAAAGTTTGAAATTTTTGCATTTTATGCAACCATTTTTAGAAAAAAACAAATGATTTAAATATCTCTTATTTGGAATGCTAGAAGTATTTTAGGATGTTTATTATTTTAAATAAATATTATTTTAATGAACCTTAAATTAATTGTTTAAAAATTTGCCAAATAAATGAAATATTCAATTAATTATTTTGTACACTTAAACGTGTGTAATAAATGGGGGAAGTAAATCAATTGATGCCAACTTATTTTAACTTTATAATGGTACTTCATTCACATTAATATTTAATCTGAAACTCATGAAAACTGAAACAAGCTGAGGTGCTCCATATTTTGCCCCCGGATATTGAAAATATATCTGATACAATCCCGCAATAGCGGAAATAGAACGGCCTGGTCAGAGTAGAGCAGCCAGCTAATCCCTTCTCACGCCAAGTCACTAGCTGTCTGTCCTTGAAACCATAAATCTGTCGCCAGTGATTTTGGCATATTTGTAAAGATTATTGCCCTGACCCATCACCATATCTCTTTAAGGATTGTTACCTGGCTTTACGCCATTTTCAGGTCAGTGTAGCAAGTGCGATGATTGTTAAAAGGATTTTTTTCAGTGTGGCTGGGTGTAATTTCATTTAATGTCTTTTAGGGATGTGTCGAATGTAATAATAGTGGAAAGAACATTTTTATTATTTAAAAAAATGGCCCCACGAAAGTTCAAAATTATCAGAAGAGATGTAAAGGGCAAACATAATAAACATTCCAAGGCAATGAAATGTTTTTACGAAGAAATTCGGAAAGCCCAAACCGCTAATAAGTTGTTGAAATGACCTCAAACCTATATTATTCAATTTTAATAATTAACTTTTTTATTTTAAATTATTTTGAAACCTGGAACTAAATCCGGAACTTCCAACTAAGCACGTCAATATCTTACCACTGATCTATCAAGGGCTAACCCTTTGTTAGGGTCATTTATCGCTCATATTTTAAAGGTTGGTCGGTAATAGATGTGTAAAATTATATGCCATTTAATAACAATCAGAAACACACTCCATCGTTGATCCATGGTAGATTTATACTGCCGTTTGAACTATTTTTTATTAACTTTAATTGGTTTCTTGGATATAATTTGTAAAGCAGAAGTCACCAACATTTATTTAGCTGTGGACCAATATAAATGTTTTACCAAGACGCTGTAAACCACTTTTTAGAAAATGTTTTTAAGATTGACCTTGAACAAAGAATACCGAGTGAGATGAAAGCCTGTATTTGAGTTACGTTAATATGTATACACAATTGTGCATTATGTTAAATAAATAAAGATATATTTCTTTTTATTCATATAGGCCATGAGATGAAATTTTTAGGTTAATACAGATTCTTATATATAAATTGATAAGCCCTTTTCTAGTAATAGATATTATGAGAAAATTACTGGACAGATTTTGACAAACTAGCTAGTCCAGGATGTCGGGAAAAATAGTAGCTTTCCACGAAAATTCGATTTTCACAGAGAATTTCCAGTTTTTCGTTCTTTGTGTTATCACCATGAAAACTGTCATTTGCTGCATAGCCGTAAATATATAAATAAACTATATCGCCTTGGCTAAAATATAATAACTCAATCATCATTAGTTGTTGGTCCGAACACATCAAAATTTTCTCTTTGGATGCTATTCATAACACATCTAAATTGATATGCCTAAACTGTGGGAATTTAAAAAAAAATGTTATCGTTGATTGTAATTTAAATCACTAATATTGATCATAACTAGTAAGTTAAAAGGGTAAGTTGTTAAGTTCGTGAAAATATTGTCTACATTTTGTTTCGCGCGTGATAAAATTATTTTTAAATATGTTTCGATATTTATTTCAAGCCCAAAAACAATTAAATTATCTTGATTAATGTTAAAAAAATATATCCATTTTAACTATCCAATTATGAGTTTGGTTGTTCATTTTTTTCAAATAGTGGGTTTTGATGTTCATTTTAGCAAATAGTAACACAATACAAATACATAAGTTAGATAAGCTATGTTTTCATTTTACCGATTAATTTTGAGGGTATTATATTTAAAATTAGTAATGCTTTGTGTAACCCATATATCTTTAACATTCTTACAAATACAGTAAGTTCTCTCTATCGGACGCTCTCACACACTCATACACACACGCTCTTTCCATCTTTTCCCAGTATTTATCTCTCTAACACATATACATACGCTCACTATCACTTGATCACACTCCCTTGATACTTCTCAATTGCTCATTCTCAATCTCTTACGCTCACTTTCTCACGCTCTCAATTTTACACTCATACATACACTTACACAATTACAAATTGAATCTCACTCTCATTTTCACTATCACAATTTGTCACTCTCTCTATCATATTTATTATTAATAAGTTGATAAACTCGTTTCCAGTAATAGAAATTACGAGGAAATGAATGAACGGATTTGGTCAAACGAACACTCATTTAATATACAAGGGAATCAGCATACCGGTAAAATAGTTGCCTAAAGCTAGAACCCAATTTTTCTAGCAAATTTTCCATCTTTTCCTTCTGTGTGGACAGCGGTTCATGTGTACAATCATTTTTGTTTACATCACCATGGAAACCATGATTTGTGTATAGCTGTATGTTGGTAAATAAAATATTCGCCTTTGTTTAAAATTATATCAGCTCAATCTTTAGGTACTTGAGTGATTTCTGCAACTAATAGCTAGTAATCTGGAAGAGGGGTCATTTTAAAGTTCCCTTCGGGGCGTGGAGGGGGAAAATATAAATTTAGATTCAAATTACACACCGAAAGCTAAATATATAAGAAAATATGATAGCCTTTGACGAGTAAACTTTTAACTAAAAGTGAGTAAGGGCTTATTGTAGATATCTGTTCCCAATAAAAAGTTTAAAATGCATTTTAGTGCAATAAACTGCAGCCATCGCAGCAACGACCTACTAGTTTATAATATATGATGTTACTTTTTCCCTTCTCACACGTCTCTGTTTGAGAAAAATAGTAATTGTCAAAAAAATCCAACTTAAGAATTTGATGGATGTCGGCGTTTCATGTCCCCCTAAATCCAAAAAAGTATTTTTTTTATATAAATAATGTCAGTTTGTAGCTCTAACTAGAGACAAAACTATTTTACCAATTGGGCTAGAACAGGCCATATGGTATTTTCATTTGGTTTCTCACAGTTTTTTTAATAATCTATCCAAGCCTAAAATTAATGGTACTAAGTTTTATGTTTTACTCGAGGGTGGAAAGAGAAAAAAAGAGATTATATCAAACTTGACTCTATTAAAATTTGTATATATGTATTGTTTAATATTTTAAAACATAATGAAAATTCTCATTTCCTCATGAAAATAACGTTGAGGGTAATTTACACAGGAAATTTCAATTTTTATCGTATTTTCGCACCTCTTTGAAAAATGAAATAATTTATCATTTCAAAAATGAAGGCATATTAAATATAAAAATCATTATTTGAAATATATTTTTATAAAACCAAAATTTTCCTAATTATAAGTATATATATGTGTGTGTGTGTGTGTATGTGTTGTGTGCGTGTGAAAATCCGGCCTATTGCTGAAAGCGCCCTCAATTTACAATGAGCCACGGTAATTGGAAAATAATATTGTAGCATTGGACGTTATATGGGAGACGCTACAAACAAAAACAAAAGAAGAGACTTACTGCATTCGCCTGTCGACTGGGCCTGCGGGGAACAACGGCTCAAAACCTCCGGACGAACTTTCACTAACCCGGGAGAACAAGACACTAAGAGCGCGTAATGACTGACAAGTTCAGCCGACACCCAGGGCTGGCTGCACATGCGCAGTATCGAGTTCCCGTCACGAGAAGGTTCACGAAGCTCAGCATTGCTTGCACTATGTTCCATTTAAATCCAGAATGCTTCCCCCCCCTTTTCCTTTCGTCCTCCACTGATTTTTGTATATATTCTGTTCCCTGTATCGATAACGACACAATTGGGCCTGAGTCATATCAGGGATAGGATAAGCTCCGGCTTTCTGCTTCATAAAATGTAAGATCTAAATCCATTTTCGGCAAATTAAA
>CABFVZ010000210.1:430925-514229 GCA_902151445.1 Timema monikensis
TTTTACAGATTTGTTCTCTCGTGTCGACCGCTTGGTTGTCTATCACTTTGTACTCCTATATTTGAGCTTGTCTAGCAGTTGGTCCAAGTCGTGTCGGCCACTTGACCCACCCAGCCTTCCAAATAATTGTTTTCATTTTGTCTACCGGTTGGTTGTCTATCACATGGTCCAGCTCGTGTCGATCACTTGGTCCATGTCGTTTATGGGTGTCTAGCAGTTGGTCATTTTACAGATTTGTTCTCTCGTGTTGACCGCTTGGTTGTCTATCACTTTGTACTCCTATATTTGAGCTTGTCTAGCAGTTGGTCCAAGTCGTGTCGGCCACTTGACCCACCCAGCCTTCCAAATAATTGTTTTCATTATGTCTACCGGTTGGTTGTCTATCACATGGTCCAGCTCGTGTCGATCACTTGGTCCGTATCGTTTCTGCGTGTCTAGCAGTTTGCTGTCTACCACTTTGTCCTCTCGTGTCGACCACTTTGTTGTCTATCACTTTGCCTGCTCCCGCCTAAACTGTTGAAATAGTTCAGCCGCTTACCGTTAGATGGGTCTGTTATCCACACCACCTATCCTTCTCCTCCCCAATCCCCTTTTGGCATTATCTATCTTTCCATTATTTTTTTGAAGTCCAGCTACTCCCCCTTTCCTCTCACCACTTATATCCGGTTCAGGTAAAATCCTTGACTTGACACTAATTGTTTTTCACTTTATTACTACTATTACCTCCAAACCTGAGTTATTGAAAATGTTCCTTGTGATATATTTGCATGATGTGTGTCAATTTTTTTTTAGAGAGTAGGCTTGATTTTGTTTAGCTTATAAATAATTTGAATTAACATTGTTTCCTTGATTGGATAAAATCTATTTGTATAACGTTGGTTTTGTAAGAGGAGGTGAAATTGTTAACACTCTCCTTTGTAGCGTAGTTAGCTAACGAGGTATTTCTTGTAGAGCTAGACTGCCGGGGACGGGGATATTGAAGGGTCTAATCTCGGTCGAGTGAACTGGGCATGTTTTTTCAAAAATTGTTTTCCTCTCTCCCTCCACGTAAATGTGGGTTTACTTCCTCTAAATCCAACCTTCCCAATTCCTAAATCCATTAACGTAATTAGTACTTAAAGCGTATAACCCAAACGGGTAGTAAGACGTGGTTTAAAAAATGCGTTATATAAATAGCTTTTTTAATGTTTTATAGATAAACCAGAGCTTTTCATACTTATAGCAGGATTAATTTTGGAGCTATTAAAATTCAGGGGTGTATTAGGAACTAGGCATACTGTTACAGAAAAATTGAGAAAAGAGAAACATCTCTGTCCACCAAAGATCATAAGAATCAAATTCATTTTCAAGGACCTAGATTAAAAAGTTTATAATTTATATTTGTTTATAGCTCAGAACTTCCAAGTTTTATAAAAATATATTTAAAAAATATATGGTTACCTTTAATAATACTTCAACTTTACAACGATAAGTTATTATTTCAAATAGTTGTGGGAAATGTTGAAAATTGGAATGTTTCCCTCGTTTAAGACACCCTCATGGTTATGTTCATTAGAAAATGAGACTCATCTTGATATTAACGATAAACAGTGTTCAGATATAAAATTAATTCAAACTCGTTAGAGTGAACTTTTATATAATTGATAAATTCTCTTTTTGCCCTTCAATAAATTACCCTTAATTTTAGGGTTATACATCTAATTCCAAAAACTCCTCGGGGGGAGCTTGTGAAAATCCCATATACCAAGCTGTAGGCAATCTGATAAATAGTTTCGACTCCAGCCAAAGATACAGACATACAGACAGACATACAAACAAACAGATGGCATCGCGAACTCAACTTTGTTGTTTTCAGGGGGTTATGAAACGTCAAAATTTATCAAAATCTTGAGTTCGAATTTTTTGACGATCACAATACTTTCTCTCTGAGGTGTCGCGATAAATTAAATATTTGTTTACAAAGATAGTTACCAGCAGAAGGGTTCTAGCGGTTGCTTGCTGTTGGTTTTAACGCCATTGATGGGGAGGTCGAGGTTCAAATCCAACCTTCGTTAATACCTTTATACCTATATACCTTTAGGTGACCTGGCGGTCTAGGGGTAAGGTGTCAGACTTCTGTGCTGGCGGCCGGGGTTCAATCCTCGGTCCCGGCACCGATTTATCTTATTACCAAATCCTTCCCTCACCTCTGACAAGACATCTTGTGAATGTGGGGAATGCCAGGCCTCCACCGTGGTTCGGATTCCACGTTAAACTGTAGGTCCTTCATTTCATCTCACAATCACCCTACCATTACACATTAGCGTAAGTGCGTATAACCCGAACGGGTAGTAAGACGCGGTGCTAATAATAATAATAATATATACCTTTAACGGGTTTCCACAAGTGATTTATCACTATGGTTTTCTAATCTTCACTTCACGCAAATGCGTGTTCACTTCCTCTTAGCTACCTTCCTCAACTCTACCCATTCAGTTTAAGCCGTTAATAACCTGTGTGCTGAACGTAACAACAAAAATGAAAAACCTTAGTTCTAGATGGCTTATAATCATATAATAATAAATTTATGATTTGAATGGAAACATGGTTTACAACGTTTTTTGAATTCAGATTTTTTATTTTATATCTTAGAATGCAATGTTCTTGCTAGTATGGTTTTCAAAAAAGTTAACAATAGGGCCTATTTGTAAAGTGAGGTAGGCGTGCAGTATGTAAATTATATTTAATAGAAATAAAATTTACAAATTGCAATTTTTCACATAACTTAGGCCACCCTTTTTTAAAAGATACCTACAATTTTTTTAACAGCCTATAACCTGGAACAAAGTGTGGCTTCCACTTTGTATTTTCAATCTTCTGTACAAAAAAATTGTGGTGTACTTATTCTAATTCTGACATCCTCATAATGTATTATATTTAAATAATAAGCGTAAATAGCGACCGTAAAAACTATGTCACTAAAAACCCCAAAAGATATGGATATATTTTTTTGAAAATATTGGTAAAGAAAATATATTTACAAATATTTCTACCGTTATATAGATAAATAAATATGTCACAATATATTGTAATTAATGATTTCCTATGGTAGCTCAGAAAAATTATACTTTGAATGGGATTCAAACCCTTCCCCTTTGACTTTGGAAGTCATTATATAAGACCCCGAGATTGTGGCTCAAAGCTCGGCATCACTCCTTATAGAGTACTATATATAAAGTATAGAGTACATCGGTGATAGCTTGTCTTTTGTTGAGTAATAAGCAACAAAATGAGAATATTAAGGGGAGGGGGTGGCTGCCTGGATTAACTGTGGAAAGTAAGGACATTCTGAAAGGGTTAAGTAGGTATAGGAGGGGGAGAGGGGTTGATGGGGGTGACTGTAATAGCTACAGTAGCACCCCTCTGGTGATGATACATGGAACTACTTGGAAGAGAGATTTGCAAAACCTCGATATATCCATCCAAATCTTAAAATAGATTCACTCAGTGATTGCAGGGGTGCCAGAATTTATTAAAACTCAGACAGACGGTGCAGCCACAGTCTTGCAATAAACAAGCAAACGGTGGTACCTATTCCAAATTATGGAAATTGTTGGGGTGGTACACCATCCCAAAAGTTGGGGAACCACTGGTCTACAGAATAAAGAATTTTCTCTTTCAGTATGTTCTTAAATTAACTAATTTCCGTACGATTGCAAGGTTTTATTAAAACTCTCAAATTCAAGTAATGTATAGTAGATTTTTTTTAAGTAACAAATTCATATGAATATTGAAAATTAATAATACAGATAAAAATTCAAAAGTTAATTTTCTCTTACAGAAGAAATATGCGCGTTTACAAGTAGGCTTATATTGTGACATTTACCATTGTAATTCACACTCTACACATAACACATTTTTATTTATTTCCACACGATAAACTGCTTTGACAATTTGATATGCACAATTGGTTTGCCTTCTTACAGGCAAATTTTTTCATTTGACGCTGTTTTTTGAGACTATACACTTGCAACTGGCATATCCCTGGCCCCCAAACTTTGTTTCCTTACTCACAGCTTCACGAATAGTTACATATTTTTCTGGGATGCCTTTGTGAATATGTGTGCCAGAAATATAGAGGCCACTTCTATTATATTGGGTTGTAATATATTTATTATATTTTATTAGGCTTTTTTCTCCAGTTTTAATTTGTTTGTTTTGTTTGGATTCTCACGGCCTACCATCGGGAATAATTGTACGTCCCACAGTTTGAGAACCTCTTCTGTAGACATTTTAATGAGCCTTCACTATCTTGGGCATATTGCAATAAGCCTGGAATCAACTAGACTGATTGAACGAACAAAGGAGAATTTCCTTAATCGCCTAAGGCTGTATGGGTTCATTGCGATAAGCCTAAAAGTTATCAGGCTGATAAGCGAATATAATATTATTTTCCAATTAGCCTGACTCAGTGTAAATTGACGGTGTCTTTTGCATTAAGCCGGATTTTCCAATTCGCCTATTATATACTATATATAATATACTTATATAATATATACATATCAATTTATTATACATACATATAAATATATATATATTTACTTAAATAATATATACATATACATATATATTACGGATGTCTTTAAATTTAGAAATTGCTGTAATGTTCTGTTCCTCTTTTCTTTAACAGTATATATAATTTCGTTTATGACCTTTTGTTGAATGTGCTGAAATGTATATTATCTCGTTTCAAATATCTGACGAGTTTCAAGTAAATATTTCTTTTTTATGTACAATAGTGAAATTCTATGATGTGCAACCTCCCCAACTAAAACTAGCCATTTTGCACAAAAAAAATTATAAATTTGTTTGTGGGTATAACTTACAAAGAAAAAAAAAAAGATCCTGCTAGAAAATTACGAAGCTTAGCTCCGTCGGTAGTGAATCCACTTAAGGAGCTAAGGGTCCCGGCTCAATCCCTGGCATGGTTGAGGAATTTATCATTGTTGGAATATGGTCTTAACCCTTTCACAATGATCAATTGACGGCCGGGGGATGGATCTTGTGTCTGTCCTAGATTTAAGATTATATTAATTAGTACAAAGGCGTATAACCTGAACAGGTAGTAAGTCACATGACGCTAAAAAAAAGTTATAATAAATAATAGCACAGACAACATACAATAGCATCACGTAATATAATTTGTGGGCCACTACTGTAATAACAGGTTTAAGTTTATAGACGTGTCCAGATGGACACTAACAATATATGTATTTGTGCACAGAATGTCTACATCAATATTTCACCTCCCCCTTACCCGCTCCACAATCATAATCTTCTTTTATGTCCTTTCTCGTCAAATGTTTTTTTAATGTATTTCTCCCCTTTGCTCAGACGTAACGAGTTAGTTTTATAACAACTATCAAAACATAGTTTGTAGGTCGCAAGTTCAATTCCCGTGTCCATATGCCATTTTTTTTTAAATTTAAATAATATGTATATGTGGTTATAGCCATAATTAACAAACTCTCATATTCGACATAATGTAGAGATAATGCTTTAAATACTTTAAGTACTTAATATATTAGTTCGGCATATCTGTAAATAGCACACTTAGTGTAGTTAATATATTTTTTATTAATGACACTAGTGTGTTAATAATGAGAAATATCTAAAACAGAGGTAATGTACCCCTATTTTTGTGGATGGCCAAAGGGAAACCATTTAGAAAGATGTACTCTTTTTTTATCCATTCGGAATTTGAACCCTGACCACCATTCATCGTTAAAATAAACTAAATTAGTGTAGTATTTAAATCATGTTAAGGTTACCTTTAAAATTAACCGATGGTTTAGTTCGGTCCCTAGCTTACAGTTTTCATTCATAATAGCCAGAGAAGACTGTCTACTTGCTAACCCTCCCCCTCCCTCCCCCTCTCTGTCCACCCCCAAAACTTCATCCCAGGACTTTCCTTCCTGTTACTCCACCGCTGACGAAGATAGGTTATTTGGTTTTCAACAGAACGGAACGTTAGCATACACTTTCACCTTTTCCTCAGCGACACAAACGCTATCTTACGGATTTTTCTCAACATTAGCTTTGTTCAAACAACGTTAATGTTCATGATTTTGTTTTTAAGGAATAAATAAGATTAGGTAAATATTTAAAAAGGAAACTTTGAATTTTTATATAATGATTACCTGATGTTTTGAGTGAACTACTCATCAAGTAGTTATGTGGTGTTTTATTACAAATCTTGAATTATCAACACACCACATGACTACTTGATGCGGAGCTGTTCACACAAAAGCATCAAGTTATTATTATATAAACATTTCAAAGCTTTCTTTCTTAAATATTTAATTAAAAAAGTTTAAATTGATATTTTTCTCAACTGAAGGTGCTTTTAAAGATTGAGAGAGTGCGGGCATGTTTAAATAAGCTGATTCTTGGTTGAGGATTATTTTTTTCAAGCAAAGATTAGTTTATGCAATTCTCCCCAGAAAGTGTTGGCGTTTGAGCATAATCCACGAGTTTTGAATATTGGTTCACATCCTTTTAATGTGAGTGGTCATGGTTGAGTTTTAATCCATCGCTCGCCACACAAATGAAGGCGAATTTAAAAAAATGCAACCTTCTTTTATGTTTATAGTTAAGACAAGTGTTGAATGCCAGCCTCTCACGCCAAACAAATACACGAAACAAATATAACCATTTTGAGTAAACGTATTTTGAATCTATTCCCCTTTATCCACAAGAATACTTATACAAATTTTACATAATCCAAGCCTCTCAGTCAATATTAGTTAAATTGATTACCATTGGTTCCATTCCTTCCAGATGTTAAGATTAAAGAAATGCAATAGACTATGTATGTGTAGCTATACATTTATCAGACATAAAGGTACTTTTTTAAATTAAAGTTTCACTTTATATTCAGAGTCAACTGTTAAGAGAAGTGAAATGGGTCAATTATCTTATAACGACTAAACAGCTCGACCAAGAAATTATAGCCATTTGTATTTCGAATCGATCCCTGTGATGTTTAGTTTCCAATTGTTCTCTCCATGCGAATGCTATTATAAATGTTACTAAAACCAACCTTCTCTTTGATCCCTAAAGACTTTAAGGTATCCAGGGTTTGTAGTCTATTGTTAGGAGAATTGTATTATGTCAGTTATATTTTAAGTCTTGTGTAATAATCCTTGAGGATATGTTTTTCATTCCATGGCTAAGTACAATTTATGGTACAAATTTACTAAAGTGTAATGTTTTGGGAAGAGCAAGAAAATGTTAATTCTATCATGTCCTTTTTTATAACCTATTGTAAAAAAGTATTGTTTGGAATCCGAGACTGTGAATATGATCATTGGTTTTGTAAATACAAGAACATATTTTAAGGGTTTTAAAGTAAAACTACGTTTCAGTGAGCACCAAACCAATTCCATTAAGTACCTAACATAAAATACATTGTTTCTAATCCAACCCTGCGAATAATTCCCCATCAATGTCGTCTGTGTTAATATCTCCAATAAAGTCAGCAAACAAAAATAAACGGATAAAATATGATAACAGCAAAGTATGGGAAATAAACATGTTTAGAAATTAAACCTTCACTTTATGTTTATAGAGCTAAGAGAAGTGTATTGGATAATCTATCTTCCGAAGATGCCAAACATAAAGACATATGTGTAACTACACATTTATTAGTTCTAAAAATATTTTAATTATTTTAAACCTTTACTTTAATGTTTAGAATTAATAGACGTGAAGTGTGTCAATTAGCTTTGAGGATGCCAAACAAATCGAAAAACTAAATATAACTGTGTTTAATAAACGTATTTCGAATTGATCCCTTTGGTGTTAAGTTCTCAACCCCTCTCACCGAGTGAATGCTAATACAAATGTTACCAAATACAACCTCCTCTTAGAAACCAAAACTTTAATGTATCCAGGGTTTGAAGTCTATTTTTAGGAGCATTTTGTTATGACAGTTATATTTTAGGTCTCATGTAATGATCCTCTAACATATGTTTTCCAATCCCTACCTAAATGTAAATTATGCTTCCTTATTTACTTGTATACTGTCCTGAGGAGACAAAAAAGTTTATTCCCTTATATCCTTTTGATATGACCAATCTTAATAAACCATAGGTTTGAATCCAACCCTGCGAATAAAATCCCCATAAATGTCACTCGTTTTAATATCCCCGATAAAGTAACAAACAAAATAGGTGGATAGAATGTATTCCAAGTCGAAGATGACCTCAATCTATATTCACGATAATTAAGTCCATCGTGTTATATCTCACCTAAGTTCATAATCTAATATATCCTCAAAGGCAGAGGATAAGCTAGGATAGGCTCTAAGCCATTCTATCATTGCAAACGATGGTACAAATATAGTTCTCCAACCTACTCAATGTTTTTTATGTTCTAAGAAACTAAAATTAATCAACTAACTTTGATACGACCTTTATTTTGAATCCCAGACTAGGAGTGATAGCCATAATGATTTTTTAAATTCATGGGCACGAGATGGGATCAAAATCCCCAATCGTCACGAGAAGACACAATTAAATAAAAAATAGATGATTATTCTAGGAAAAAATCCAAGTGATTGAAAATAAATATACTCGTTATTTGAACTAAAATAAAAAATAAATAAAAATTGGTCACTAAATGAAAGTATAAGAACATTTTCAATCCATTTAAATCCTCCATCAAATTTTCTCTCAACTATTCACACAAATGCTGGTACATTTTCTAAAGTAAATTAACCCTCTTTATATAACATAATGACTTATAGTTTCAGTCTTTAGCATCAAACCCCTAAATCAAGCCAGCCAATTTGGATGAGGGTGATTCTCCCCTTATGCCCCTAAAAAGTTTTAAATACCTCTCTCCATTCAAAGGAAGGTACATTTCCTCTAAAGTCAACTTACATTGGATGTGATAAATCCACCTTGGTGGTGTAGTTGTTTAACACGCTAGTTTCGTGTTGAACTTGACTGCCGAGGATGGGGGAGTTCAAGGTTCGAACCTCGGTTGGATGAGCTGGGATGGTTTTTCCTAAATAGTTTTTCATTCTCCTTTCACGCAAATGCAGGTTCACTTCCTCTAAATTCAACCTTCCCAATTCTTTATATATTAGCGTAATGAGTACTTAAGCGTATAACCCGAACGGATAATAAGAGGTGGAGCTAAATAGAAATAGGAGATGTGAACAATACAGCTTTTTAACTGGCAAGAATTGATAATTTTTTCCAAGGCAAGCTGAGACTAAGGACTCGTTACAATGAAACAAACCTTCACAGGGGGTATTAGTTATTTCAATCTCTTGGTCAGAATTATTTTTATCAGGCATACTCTATGTTTGAAAAAAGCTCCATTAGAAAAAAAAAATTATGAAATTTTATTCTTTAGTTGCAAGATTTTGGCGAAGCTAAGGCTAGTTTACCTTGTATTACACTTAACCAATTAAACTAAACAAGTTTATAATAACAATAGTGATTGTAAAATGATTATTTGGATTTTAAATATAATTGTTAGATTACCTCCATCCATTCTTCCATTCATTCCTTCATTCATACAATTACTCTACTACTTACTTATAAACAGTTTCATTTGAAATGTTTACAAAAGCATGAAGATCTAGATTCTCTTAGAAATAATATCTCGTTGACTGCGGTCTTGAAACCAGCCAACCCAGTCAAGTCCCTTACTGTGGGAGGAGGCGCAGTCCACGACCCTGACGCTGAGAATGTGAACGAACAGGAATAAGATTCATATTTGTGAAAAGGGATGCTTATAAGGGTAGAGTTTTTAGCACGTGTATTAGGCTGATGCTGACTTTTGAGTAGGTTAAAATTGGTTGCTAAGTATTGCGATGAGAAATTCTGTAATATCTTGTGTAGGAGACCGAGGGAGTAAAGTGTCCACCGTTCATTTAGTCATAACCACTTCAGTTTGTCAAAATATTTAGAGATATGGTCTTGGTACTTAAGTTTGTAAATAAATCTAATGCATGTATTCTGTAGTCGCTGTAGTCTTTGTGTAATCTCTTCAGTTAGGTCACTATAAACAATGTCACGGCAGTCGAAGTATGGGAATATAAAACTTTGGACGAGCATAACTTTGAGAAGGTGATACTTACAGTATGTAAACTAGGAACGATATTCATTAATGAATAAAGAGAACAAAAGTGGCCCAAGTACAGAGCCTTGCGGTACAGCAACTTTAACAGGACGCCAGGTAAATATTATTTGAAACTGCCCTTTGCATCCAACCGAAAAGATAAGAACGTAATCAATGAACACACTTAGGTGAGAAAGCAAAATAACAATTAAATTTTTTTCAAAGTAAGCCAAAGTCTATACTATTAAATGCTTTGGTGAAATCAAGAAAATCTAGTTTTGTTGAATGTTACTATGTTTTGTAGAAGAAAAAAAAGTGAACCTAAGAACTGGACGAATCTGAACTTGCAGATCATTGGCCTAACTAATTTAAGAGTCCCGGGTTTGATTCCTGTATCCGGGTGTCGTTTTTTTAAATTTTCGAATGTTATAAATTATTTTATAAATAACTTAATTTAAGTCTATTCATAAATGAACATAAAATACTTTAAAATAGATTCTGAAGGCATTCAATGTTTTAATCCAATTCCAGGACATGCACCATTACCACCACCCATGGAAAAGTTCATTGATTGTGGAATAATTAACCTTATTTCAGGGAAAAGGACGTGTTCCTAAACCTGCTTTATATTTTTATAATATCTCTCTTTTAGCACCGCGTCTTACTACCCAGTCGGAATACACGTTTTAGGGATAAGGAAGGTTGAATTTTAGAAAAGGTGTACCCGCATTCACTTGGTGAGAGAGTGGAAGCCATTTAAGTACAAAATACCCTTTGTACACCCTACAGGGATTCAAACTCTCTTCTTCCCTTCATCGACAACCAAATCTATTTTGCGAATGTGACGGCATAGACTATTCGGCCACCGAAGCGTGTGCGAGAGATTCGTTCCAGTATCATTAACGATTTAAAGACGGTAAAGGAAACTCTGTGTATGGCGGGTAAAACGATGATTGGTCGTTCTGTAAATGGCCGTTGTGTCTAACGTCTCTTGAGGGCCCCAGCTGTACCCAGAGCTGGATAGGCATGACGTGGTAGTGAAAGAAAAGTAACGATGCTTCTCTCTTTACGAGTATCGATATTTCACTCTTTACGAGTATCGAAATAAAAATATATATCGGCTACTGTATTTGCAATGAAAGAAAATTTCATGAGAACATGTCTCGGTATCAAAATATAAGAAATAAATTTTACCCTTCGTATTTTTTAGTGTTTTTCATTCACAGGAATGTGCTATGTTTGGTTATCCAACAGGTATCTTACAGGCAGATTAGTATAGAAACAAACATATACCTTTAGCACTCCAACATCTCCGCTTGATCTATTAGGGTACGCTGGTATGAACAGGATTAGCCGTTTTATGGTTAGGGTGATCGTGTTTCCATTGAAAATGTGAAACACTACAGCTAGACCAGTGGCATTGTTATAAAATAATTAGTGCTTTAGCTATTGGTGTAATAGGAAATGGGGGGGAGGGATATAGTGTAGAATAAGAACCCCCTCCCCCATATCCCCAATCCCCATTCCCCAGCCACTGGAGTTTAGGAACTTTTTAAAGTTCCAATATAGTATGTCTTTACTCTTAAATAAATATTCAGTACGCTTAGTGGCGTATATAGTTGAATGTCACCTTAGAATAAAGGCATTACTAGATACAGTAGCTCCATGGCTTCTTTGGTGCTGACTGACAGCTTTGAAAAATTACCAGACCAAATTATGTATCCCTACGTCGAACCATATGATCTGCAAAAACATGTATTTAGCAGCTGTCACTTCTAACAGTCAAAATGTATATATATACCTAAATGTTGACTGTCAAAAGTCAGCTGTGAACTGTCAGTCAGCACCAAAGAAGCCACGGGGCTACTGTAGCTCAGTCAGAAGAGTGGTAAGAACGTAGTGTCTAAATTCCAGGGTTTAAAACCATATCCTTTATTTTTATAAATTTACACAAATACTACATCAGAATATCATCTGAATCAACGTTTGTTTAAATATCCAATGATTTTTAAGCTAACTGAACTTTGGGAAACCTTAGGTTGATTATAATTATGGCAATAAAATTGATACTCGCTTTGGTAGACGCATGGTTCAAGGTTACGAAACTACATTATTGCCCAATAATTTATGGAAAGTATCAAACTACCACGGATAATTTATATTATGCATATACTTGGGTGTAGTACAATACATAGCACGTGGTTTCTTCCTCTTCTGTAGGATGTTTAGTCATTTTGACCTAGGTTGTGATCAGAGTCAAAAGATAATTTAGAAAATACCGTAACATACTTTTACTTTATGTTTTGTTGTTATATTTAATTTCAGTAGGAATATATTTACTATTACATGTCGATTTATTTGTCACAATTATACTTTGAAACAAAGTAGCTAATAAAAAATTGTTTTAAAAAGTATACCACATAATATAAGTTTTCCTTGAAAATTTGAAAAATAGTGGACGAGATCAAAAGGGATTCCCATGGCCTCAATGCCCCCTTTGTTTGGTCATTCACACGTAAATAATTATCTAGCGAATCAGACACTTGTTTATGTTAAAATGGACTTGAACCTAAACAGGTATAACTTTCCACATAAAGCGTTAGAGTTAGAGTCTGTAAGACCTTACGTATGACTATATGAATACAGATTTAGTTACTTTATAACCGTCTAATTCATTTCTTCCTTCCAAAATACTCCTACAGAGTATAGGGGGGAAATACTTGAACGAAACTTAAATGTATCGTTAACAAACAAATAATAATAATTATAAATGAAAATATGTCCCAAAAATTAAATCAAATTTTTATGAAACAATATTTTTTAGGAGGTTGGACACTTTACATTTTAAATAAAGGGCATTCAGGCCTTCAGAATAATTTATTTCTTCCCTAATTTCAACCACACAATAAAACTATGTTATTATTTTTTATATAATTTCAATTCCTAAAATTCAAGAGATAATAGATCAATAGAATAAAATATTAATTGTACACTTTAACATTTTTTTCATAAAGGACAGTCAAACTTGCTTATTCTCCCCTAATTTCCGTCACAAATACACAAATCTTATATTTCCCTTCAAAGGATAATTATTTGGGATGTGCGATATTATGTATTTATAAATCTAGCATTGTTTGTGTAGCTTCATAAGTTTGGTATTAACTTCTTTTTATAAATGTTTACGGTGAAAATATCACCAATAAAGATGGAACAGGTTGTGTTTTAACAAAATTATATTAAAACATTTCTTCTGTAAATACATTTAGGTTAGTTTATAATTTAATATTAAACCAAACGTTTCCACTGCATTAATATTAAAATAGTTTCGCCAAAAGTATTTATTAGGTTATTTTACATGGTAAATAATAATACTATTATGTTATTTTCTAAAATATAATTATTTAGGGGGTTAGATATGTTTACAATTTTTTGAAAATGATCATAACAATCTATTTTAAATGATGTATTTAAGAAATGTGTTTTCATGATAGCCCTTGGCCTTTTTCATGTCTCAACGCGTCTGTTCACTAAACCGGTGTCAGACTTGCATCCCAAAACTGATTCAAAATTACACCAACAAATATATACGCAATCAGTGGTCCTCTAGCAACAGTATTTGATATTCACGTTCAAGGGACCTTTAGCAGTAGTTTTATACACCAATATTTGACATTACGATAAATATCTTTGGCAGTAGAGCACCAGGTCTACAGCACGTAGTGTTAATGTTCACCATCAGCCATAGTCTATTCCGGTGTCGACATGTTGGACCGCCAATCTGTCACGTGATATGAGTCATGTTTCCATAAATAGATTATGACATCATCGGGGCTGTATATAGGGAAAGTGTGGCTGACAAAGCACTCAGTCATCGACAAGATTTCAACTTTAGAATAATCCTGGAACGTTGATCTAACACGCATCCCTATTATGCAGTTTTATTCACCTTTTAGTCGATACGTACCCCCTTGGCCTCTTCCTGTCTCGACATGTCAGGCCACTAATCCCGTGCCAGGTATGAGTCATCACCTGAACGCTTTTCCCCACCAGGGTGGTTGAGGCTTTGTATTATGAATCATTTCCTCCCAATTATGTTGAGTTAGCTTTATATTTTGGAACGGTAGTTCGAGGAGTGCCCTAAGACGCATAGCAAATGTTCAAAATAAACTATTTTTACATTTTGTGGTGGTACTGAGAGGAAAAATAGTTTACACTACCAAACAGTACTAAAATAATTTAATTCATTCCCACAGAGGGATACAAAAATTCACAATTATTGAAATAAATGAGGTTGGTATTTACAATGAGACGGACAGGTTGCTTAGGCTGACTCAATAGATCTTTATTAAATCACCCCGTAAGCTAAATGTGAGGTGTTGGGTGCTTTGGTTGTTTTCATGTAATTAAATTTAATGACACGATCAATACAAAAATAATTACCTCTTTCGACGCGAGCCTTAGTCATGAATATGGGGTATCTCTACTTTGGGTTCTGAGGGCAGTGTACTTTAAATATATACTACCTTATTTAGCGCGAACTTTGTCATGTAAAAGGGTATTTTAGGTTCTAGGTGGAGCAACACAAAAATATAATCAATTTGGCGCGAGGAATTGAACTGAAGGTACTTAATTATCGTTCATTCAGAGGTACCAGCCACCCTGAGAACTAAGGCTGAGGAGGGAAAATGTTCTTGACTTCAAGTGGGAAATGTAGGTCATGGGGTGAACGCGTGAGGGGATCGGGAAGATCCCTGTAAAGAGATGTGGACTGAGCTGGCCTCCACTTTGCTTCTAGCTCTGACACACTCTACACAACAATGGTGAATTCGAAACAAAAATAAACCTACATCCTCACGGGGATTTGATCTAATGGGCAACACTACCCCATAAAAATCCATATCAAAATTAGATCAAATGGGGCACACTCCCACATACCAGAATACTTCCACGGATTCAAACCAATGGGGCACTCATAAAAAATAAAAATCAATGGAGCACAAATATAAAATAAAAAACCCAATGGGGCACATATAAAATATTAAAAACCAATAGGCACATTCCCTCACCAAAAAAAATCAAATGGGCAAGGTTAAACATTATCAAAAGGGTCGATGACCCAGCAGTGGACCTATTGCGCAATCGTAGGGACAAAAAGGGCAGGATTTGGGTCGATGACCTCAGGATGACGCAACCTGAACAGTGACCAGGAGGGTTTGAACACGATCAAAATTGAGTCGCACTATATGTTATCATAATAATTTATATCTTTGAGGAATGACGTAACTTCTACACGGTCGGGCCTTCTTATAGTACACCACATGAGAAAGTTTTTATGATTGTGTCGTAGGCCTATCATTTAATTTATCTACTTATAACAATTTTTCAGGGCACAAATTATTCATAGACATTTATTAGATGAAGAAACGTATTTATTTTCAAATAGTATTTCGTGTTTACTATTTCGTAGCTAGTTTTCTAATACTTTGGATCATAAGACATAACAACACATTCATTCGCTAGACAACGTTCAGATGATGTATTGGATAGTTTTCATAATACTTGTTCACGTTCCCATGTCTACAAAATTAATCTGGTTATTCATGATCTTTTCTCACCCCGTATTAAGGTGATACCACAATGTGATCTATGTTTATTATTACTTTTAATTAAAATATTAAATTATGATACAATTTTTGACCTCGCCTTTGATAAAATGTTTGATTTTAAATACTTAACATTTTTTTCAAAGTCTGTACAATAAATTGAGTTTAAAAAAAAATTGGAACCAATAATGGCAACAATATTCCCACGTTCGCAAAAATAGAAAACCTAATCAGCCTCAGTGGTGCAGAAATCCATACGATATCTGTGTAACCCATGATGCATTGCAACGGTGACTTTAAACAAATGATTATCAATATAATATTTTCTAGAAGATAAACATATATTTTAGATCATCCTCCAGATGGATATTTTCAAATTATGGTGCTGTGTCGTGAAACAATCTAATACACTGATACACACGCTTTATATTAACGGGTTATTTAAAATCTCCTCACAAAGGCCAACAACAAAGCTGTCTGCTAGATCCTGGGTGTAGAGCGCATGAGCTGTTAAATGTGCATGCGCACTGATTTGATATGGTTGATTTAGAGATTTGATTGGTTCTACTGTGGCGAAGATTTCAGACAAATAGGACAAAGCAAAGATGAGTTGAACTTTAGTGGAACAGCTCGCCCCGATTAGGCGGAAAACTTGTGATTGGCTTATAGCTCATCACGTGACCACGTATCTGTTCTGCGTTAGTTTTTCGGCAGACGTGTGAATTCACAGTAAGCAGCGATTTTTTTTTCCAAGTTTCTAGTCACCAAAAAATGTAATGTTAATTAAAATATAAAATAAATTGTATGGAACCCCGCACGAACTTTCTCACTCCTTTATTGTTTAAAAATGGAGAGACTTACTCAAAACTCGTAATATACGTCAAAGAAAATCATGTACACCTAAAAATCCCCAAGCAAAACTTGCGTTATCCTTGCGTTCAACATTTTTTGACTCCCGGATTTAAATTTTATGATTTTATTTTTGAATAATTTATGTCCCCAATACTATATTTGGACCCTGAAAATATGGATATATGATCTACAAGGGTCAATATTCAACTTTAGGTTAAAATCTTTGACATTTTATTCGGGATTGCATATCTTATAGTATTGGAATTTTTATTATATTCATCATTTAAAGATTTTGACCAATAAAATAGGTACATATTGAATGTTGAGTCCAAAATGATATAGATCATTGCTGTACAAACATTTCCCCTGAGAGGTTAAGAAAAAAGAGTATACACTTTTTGAGAGACTTTCTTATCAAATTACTCCATGGAATTAGAGAATTATTGCGTTAAACTTAAGTAGTATCTCTTTACAACTAAAGCTCACCAAATTATATTAATATATTGGTCAATATCTCCGAAGTTATTGGTTTTATAAGGATATATTTTGTATAAAAGTTTTTTTAATTTTTAATAGTATTACAATTTTGCAGTGATAAGATATTTAGTATCTTAAAAAGTTGCGGAGAAAAGGACATTTCCTCTTCTGTAAAGTACCCTAAAATAATGTTCATAGGAAAATTAAATTAACCAGTATATTAATAATCTTAATCAACGTCTAGATACGAATTTTAATCAAAATCGTAGAGCCAATTTTGAGAAAATCGATTTTTCTCTTTTAGCCCTCTATTAAACTATTCTTAATTTTAGCGTTGGACCGACACACAGACAGACGGGATTTAAAAACCACTTTTAATTGTTCAAGGGCTAGCTTTTATTTTACGGTCGTAATTCTTGACCTTGATGTTCGAAAAGTTAAAAAAACATATATATTTGCGTATATCTTGAAAATTATTGGTTAAAAAAAATATATTACAAATAAAATATTTTATTACAAATAGACCAACATATTTTTAATGATAATTAATTTAATATTTCAAAGAGTTTCGGAGATGTGATAAAAAATGAAAATTCGCGCATTAGACCGGAACCCGTAAAGTTATTTTGCCTAAATATTGAGAGTAGCCATTCTATTTATAATATTGATAAATTATTAGAAATAAAATTTAATTAAAATCGTTAAAGCCGATTTTGATAAAACCGATTTTTCTCTTTTTTCCATTCAGTAAACTAACATTAATTTTAGGGTTGAATATCCAATTTAAAAAAAAAAACCTCGGACAACCCGTTGAAAACCCTAGATACCAAGTTTTAGCCAGATTGGTAAAATAGTTTAGCTCTTGTCCGAGGTCCAGACAGATGGAAATTCAAAAACGACTTTTTCTGTTTCGGGGGGTCATGAAACATCTAATTTCGTCAAAATCACGAGTTCGATTTATAATTACGTTAACTGGATATAGAAGAGAAATATAAAGCTAGGGTAGAGCTATGTGAACTTGACAAATAGTACACGTGACTATTAAATCGGTTCATAGATAATCTGACGGAAATTTTGATGGTTTTTCATTGATTAGGTTTGAAGCTCCCATTGATAATAATCATTCATTAACCTTGTAACTGAGCTTGCTAAATTCTGTTTTGGTTTTATTTAAATAAAAATGGACCCAGAATTAATCAAAACTGATTTGTTACAAATAAATTTGATTAGCATACTACATTATACATCATAATTAATCTTTTTATTCGAATAATAATACAAATTTAAAAATTGTGTATACCCTCTGTTCCACAAATAATTACATTCCACAAATTTTATGAGAAATTATAGTATAGTTATCAAACTATACACAACCATTTTATGTTTCAATACAATTTTTTTTAAAAGAGTGAAATATTACACGGTCCTTATTTTCAGGTGTTGGTTGAGAAATCAGATTGAAAAATTGATGGTGTATACACATCAAATAAGGTATGTAAGTGTAACTTAAATAATTCGAATCTATGTGGAAGATACATTATTTCTTAAGTAAATATAGGATTTTTGTATTTCTTGAAATCATTGTTTAAATTAAATATCTAGTCTTTAGAAAAACAACAACATTATAAATATTTTATCAATAATTTAAAATTAATTTTGAATGACTTTTGCTATTTTGTTAAATGATACGAGCCAATCACTGCTTTACACCCTTACACATTCAATTTTGGCAGAACGTATTACCAAATTTATTCTTTTAAAAATTCTTAAAATATTCAAATTTCTTTATTAAATATTTATAGAATCTTGAAGAATACAAAGTTTATATTTTAAATTCATATATATCTATTTAAGATATTTTAATATTATAGCAAAATTTTACTGACATCTTGAATCGTACTAGTTAGATGTTGGATTTTAAATGTATCCAAAGACGATACTGTGACACTTTAGTGTAGATAGCAGGAAAAGCAAATTTTCCTGTGTAGTCTCCCCAAGAAACCACCCCAATTTGTTTGACCTTTTTACCCATCTTTACCACTAGAGGACCTCCGGAATCTCCCTGTAAAGAAAAAAAAAACTTAAGATTAATTTTCACACATAAACTATATTTTTAGCTTTGGTTTCAATCACATAGTTTAAAAAATACACTCAATACTTTACATCCAACCACCAAACTAAGAAACTAATAATGTGTGTCATATTCAAATTATCTCATTCATAAAAAAAAAAAGATTTAATTTTAATATAGAATGTTGCTAGGCTACATACAATTATCAGAAAATTATAAATAATAATACATACTAGATTAAAATAAAAAGTTAGTTATTGGAATAAATTATATAGATAGGCCCTATTTTATGATGTCAAAAGATCACTAATCCAAGCTTTGTTAAAATTTGGGGCTGCACGAACTATTTTTCACCAGCAGATTTCAAAATTCTACGTTCAAATAACCATTACTGCAATTTATCCCACAACATAATTATGCTATCTTAGGAAACATTCCACTGACCTGCACATTTTCAGAATTGTGTACAGGGTAGTTCAAAACTCTTTGTACACATTATATTAGGAGATAGGAAACCCTTAAAGAAAACTTTTGTTTGTTGATGAATACATCCGCGCAGACGGCACCTTATGGTACTACAGAGCGCCGTTGGATCGCACATCAAATAGCTATTTTTCGCCGTCATTCGTAACGTGGACTTTAAATGGATAATTTCAAAGAATCTGAGATGGCCGACATTGATTTTTCATCTAGCATATGGGGCTGGGGAATCTTTAAAAATGTACGGCAGTCATTGTGTCGAAGCTGTCAAGGATAATACTTTCTACCTTTCATATATGACCCACAGCATCCTTTAGCACCTAAGGTGGACGTCTGCAGGGATACATTTATTAATGAAAATGGTTTCTTTTAGGATTCCTTATATCCCTTCAGAGATTTTACAGAGAGTTTCGAATCAACTGTAAATTTAAACTTAATCTAAAAGCGGTATCAGACATTCATATAATCGTTCCTGTGATAAGTGTCTGTAAAAATAATATAGGATCTTGGATAGACATTTTCTATTACAATACTTGGACTAGCGTTAAAATAATCGTCTTGCTCTTACCGACCCACGTAATTATATTTCTATTTATCCATCCATATACCTTGTAGGAGGATCTTCCTTTATTCTCAGCACAGATCATTCCGCTCGTGATAGCATACATTCCCGTTAACGTAGGATTGTCTTCACAACGTTCCTTCTCCAACACGTTGACGTTGGCGTGCTTCAACAAGGAAGTTCGTCCTTTCATATCCTGAAACCATAAATTCCCGTTAACATAGGATTGTCTTCACAACGTTCCTTCTCCAACACGTTGACGTTGGCGTGCTTCAACAAGGAAGTTCGTCCTTTCATATCCTGAAACCATAAATTCCCGTTAACATAGGATTGTCTTCACAACGTTCCTTCTCCAACACGTTGACGTTGGCGTGCTTCAACAAGGAAGTTCGTCCTTTCATATCCTGAAACCATAAATTCCCGTTAACATAGGATTGTCTTCACAACGTTCCTTCTCCAACACGTTGACGTTGGCGTGCTTCAACAAGGAAGTTCGTCCTTTCATATCCTGAAACCATAAATTCCCGTTAACATAGGATTGTCTTCACAACGTTCCTTCTCCAACACGTTGACGTTGGCGTGCTTCAACAAGGAAGTTCGTCCTTTCATATCCTGAAACCATAAATTCCCGTTAACATAGGATTGTCTTCAAAACGTTCCTTCTCCAACACGTTGACGTTGGCGTGCTTCAACAAGGAAGTTAGTCCTTTCTTATCCTGAAACCATAAATTCCCGTTAACATAGGATTGTCTTCACAACGTTCCTTCTCCAACACGTTGACGTTGGCGTGCTTCAACAAGGAAGTTCGTCCTTTCTTATCCTGAAACCATAAATTATTCTAATTATTTTGCCAATGATTCTCACTGCCCGTTTGGTTTTCAGTAATACTACCATCCTTTTTTTTTTAAAGGGGAGTTTAAAATTAAACCATTTAGAAAAGTTATTTTACAACAGCTATTAAGGATGTTATATATTAATAGAAACTTCAGAATTAAAAAGAAAAAATTGAGTTAGTGTTCAAGTTATGGCTATATGATATTTCATGGGGGCTTATGAAAGAAATATAATGTTTTATTGATAACATAATAATATGAATTACCTGGTCCAGTGGAATAAAGATGATTGGTGTTTTATTCTCTATCTAAGTTATCCAAGATCTGGGTTCATAAAATTCCATAACATACAAAATGGAAACGTTGGTTGTTTCAATAAGGCCCTATTTATCTATTACATCCTATCTTACTACCCATTAGCACATTCCAAATATTTACACTAGTTTATTTCTAAGAAGTAAGGTATGATTTAGAGGAAGTGTACATCCATTTGTGTGTTGAGAGTGTTGGAACAATAATTTAGATAACACTTCCCTCAGTACACCAGGCCAGGATTAGAATACCGACCTCCCCACTCTGGAGAGTTCATTACATTAAAAAAATTATCACCGAAGTGGGTTCACATGGAAATAATTCATTCTCTCTATGTATGGATATTTGTAACTTAAAAAAAACAGGGAAATTAACAAAATATGAATGCTTACACCACTGTAGTGTTAGTATAGGTATTATTAACTATAAATATAACTCTTAATAGTTTGTAAAGTAAGCAAATATAAGTTTATTAACATTTAAATTGTATATTTTCTTTTAGTGCTTGATAAGTCATCTAGCATTTAAATCTATGTTAAGCATTTACATAACTTGATTTAGTCATTAATTCATTTCACATTGTACTCTGGTAAATTAAAACACAGTTCAATTTCTCTAAAACATACTTCAGTTGTCAAATGGTCTAAGGTGTCACGCTCGCAACATACTGGATTTACAATGTTTGGGTGTTTGGGATTCGGATCTCGTTGAGGGGGAAGGGAGGTTGTTCATTAATAGTTTTCCACTCTCTCTTACCACCAATGAGGGTACACTTCCTCTCAATTCTACAGTATTCATTCCTAACACATTAGCTCGGTGCATACGTGTATAGCCCGAACAGGAAGTGAGACTTAGTGCTATAAAGGAGATCTCTCAAGATATGTTTCCCAGTACACAGTAACTCCCTGCACAGTAAAAGTGTTTGTTGCCAAGGCTACCAGTTTACGGGCTCAGTCAATCCCCATCCAGCCCCTCCAGGCCTTTGCCCCATGGATAGTCTCCTGATATTTTGAGCCACCTGCACACTATTATCATTTGTCACCAAGGTTACCAACTTACCGGTTCAGTCAATCCCCATCCAGCCCCTCCAGGCCTTTGTCCCCTGGATAGTCTCCTGATATTTTGAGCCACCTGCACACTATTATCATTTGTCACCAAGGTTACCAACTTACCGGCTCAGCCAATCCCCATCCAGCCCCTCCAGGCCTTTGCCCCCTGGATAGTTTCCTGATATTTTGAGCCACCTGCACACTATTATCATTTGTCACCAAGGTTACCAACTTACCGGCTCAGTCAATCCCCATCCAGCCCCTCCAGGCCTTTGTCCCCTGGATAGTCTCCTGATAGTTTGAGCCACCTGCACACTATTATCATTTGTCACCAAGGTTATCAACTTACCGGCTCAGTCAATCCCCATCCAGCCCCTCCAGTCCTTTGTCACCTGGATAGTCTCCTGATAGTTTGAGCCACCTGCACAATATTATCATTTGTCACCAAGGTTACCAACTTACCGGCTCAGTCAATCCCCATCCAGCCCCTCCAGTCCTTTGTCACCTGGATAGTCTCCTGATAGTTTGAGCCACCTGCACACTATTATCATTTATCACCAAGGTTACCAACTTACCGGCTCAGTCATTCCCCATCCAGCCACCCAGGCCTTTTTCCCCACTGGGGTGATTTCCCCTTGATCTGGAAGTTCAACGTACTTAACGTACTTGTTCTTTGAAAACGGTTCCACTACCTGAAAATTAAGATTTAGTGATGTCGATATAACTTTTATATAGTTATTGTTTTCTTACAGTGCTTTATATTTGCGATCGGCTGGTAGAAATTATAACAAAAATTCTAGAGATAGGTTGAATACTTTATACCTTGAACCCGAATTTTCATTTTACATTCAAATCATGGATTTTGAATCATAATACGAATCTTATAGAATAGAATCTTAAGTCAGGCTTTTTTCTTTTTAGTTTTGGTCTTGTTTGCATTTATTATTAAGTTACTATATAAAACATAAGTATAAGTAAATATCCAACTATTCTAATATCATGTTAAATTACTTTAATCTAAGGGGTTAGTTAATGACCACGTGCCTAATTGATAAGCATAAGCCACAATTAAGTATAATAATAGCTTTAAATAAACATTTCAGGTTCAAAATTTAAAGTATAATCAAATACATTAGAGTCTCGGAAACTCGACACTCGATAACTTGACATTCCGTGTAACTCGACACATGCACGTACACAGAGTTGTTGGTTCCAGTCATCGCAATCCAAGGTCATTCATTTGTATAAACTCTAAGTTTGTTTGTGTAACTCGAGTGGAACAGTCGTGCAGTGGTATTTTTACAAGTGCTGTGTTTGTTATTTTTTCAATTCCGTGACGTGTTATTCGGATCAATACAGCATTATATGTACAGTACTGTACTGCATCTCTGTATATTACACGTATATAAATATATATATATACAGCATTATATTAACACGTAATATATTGTATTGTGCTTATATTACTGTTCGATAATGTACTGTGATTTTTCCTTGTTTAGTAAACATGACATAGTAAACATACATCTTACACAATTTAATTCGTAAAACTCGACATTCCAATAACTCGAAACCATCTCAATCCACATTAGGTCAAGTTTCCGAGACTATACTGTAATTATTTTGATTCTCTAAATTTTAATGTCAATCTATAATCTCCTTGACAAATCAAAGTAGTCGAGAATTAGAAGATTCTAACGATTTATTACTTAATATTTACTTGTGGATAAGGCATTCGGTAGATTCCACAACTACTTCAGTTAACTTTTCAGCCCTCAGGACTTCCCAACTCACGGCACGATATCACAGCCTGTCTTTTGTGTAATTTCCTAACTTCTTTTTTTCACTTAATCTTGCCATCTGGTTTATAGTCATTTAATTGATATCATGGGTAGAGGACGTGGAATGTGGAATCTAGAGGAAAGGCAGAAACATTTGAAAGGGTGTGAGAGTGTGAAACCATCCCGGAAAAAACTTTGTCGAAACATTCGAAAACAGCCCTTCCTGTCACCGTCAAGCCAAACTCATTCTTTTAACTCAATTTAAATTCACAGAGTGGCAGAATATCCTCTGTAGAGTTTTGACATTAAATATGTAGGTTGGTTCTATAGTAGTTAATAAGTATATTTTCTCTTTGGTTTTATAAGAGTGATAATCTAAAGTCACTTCAAAGATAGATAGTTCTATTTTTACTTCATTCGTATTTGATTATAGCGTATATGCTCGTATTGCTATGGTAGTCCTTCTAGCGAGATTTTAATGTGTATTTATCTTTTAAAAACTATTTTGGAACTTTTTATAAAGATTAAATTATAAAAGGATAAATGATATGATGTCAGTAATATAATTATATAATAATAGTATATATACTGTACCTGTATTAAAGCGATGTCGTTGTCTAAAAAGTTTCTTGAATTGAAGTTGTGGTGAACTATGACTCTTTGAACATGGTGTACTGTACCATTGGTTCCTTTAACAATTGTTCCGGCCCGGACTGCCAAATCTTCTATTTCAGTTATACTAGGAAATTACGAAATAGCATTACCATTTTACAACATGTGAATACATACTTGTGAAATACAGATTTTTTTAAATAATTGCTCTACACATTTGCTAAGATAAGCGTTAATATATTATTATTAATTTTTAAGAAAGCTATTCTGTTTTATGACATATCCATTATTTTTGTTAGTGAACTTGGATCGCCAATGAACCCTGTCCTCTGCCTCCTCCTTCGATTCCCAGAATTTTTCTTATTTCCTTCAAGTCATATAGTATTTGAATTCTCATTCTTGCTAAGCTCCTCTTTCCCTCAATCTTTTCTTCTATGAAGTCGTGCAGAAGACAGTTCCTCCTAATGATTAGCATGATCCAGTTACCTTTGCGCCGAAGAATCACATCCAAAATAGTTCTCTTCTCACCCATTCTCTTGGGACATCTTTGTTTGTCACCTGATTATCTAAAGTCATCTCCAGCACCATATTTCAAAGCTCTCTCAAGTATTTCTTATCCATTTTACTGAGAGTCCAAGTTTCTGCTTGTATATATTTTTAATTTCAAAGATTTTTTTATCGAGATTTATTTAAAAATAGCTATTTAGTATTTAAAGTGTGGTATCTTGCATACAGGAATGTCTTAGTCAAACACTTATTGAACACAATTAAGAGCTGATAATCCAGAGAAATAGATTTTTAAATTTTCAAGATTCCTGATAAAAATTAAAAATTTTGATCGTATCAAAATGTAATTCAAGATTTCGATAAAATATGTCGTCGACGTTTTATGACCCCTGAACCCGCACAAGTGGTTTTAGAAGGCTCATATGTCTGTCCTTATAATGCCCCAAAGGCCTTGAGCTAAAATAATGGTTTTACTGATCTGGATTAAACCTGATATCTAGGGTTTTCAAAAAGCTGTCAAGGTGAACTTTTGAAACTATACATCTAATCAATAAACTAACGGTATTTAACTGAAGTGCAAAATGATAAAAATCGAATTTTCTGAAATAGACTTTAACAATGTTGATTAAAAGTCGTATCTAGGTTTAGTTTAGCCTTACAAACCAAAACAATATTATTTCCAATAAAATTACTTAAATGGTACTTTATATTAAGGGGTATTTCAAATTTGTGTTTACCTCCAGGACGTTTGAGTAAAAGAGGAAAATTGTAGATAAAAAACTTTTAAATTAAATAAATTTTTATATAATTACTGATAGTTTTTGAGCTATGAGTAAGTAAAATTTTTAATTTGAGGTTTGGGTGGTGAGAATTTGAAAAGTTACAATACTAATATACTATATATCTTAAGAAATGTATTTAAATTAAAAATTCTGAAATTGGGGGCCAAGGAAAGGTGACATGTCTCTTGAAATTTTTAGAAAACTAATAGAAAAATTAAACGATTTAAAGAATGTTCATGCCTACACGATGGAAGCAACTTTTGTGACGTCCCAGCCCAACGTTATGGGTACCGGCCTATCGACCTCTCGTTCCACCACTTTGTGATGCCTTTATCATACTTCATCCAAGGATTGTCCGTTATGGGTACCGGCCTATCGACCTCTCATTCCGCCACTTTGTGATGCCTTTATCACACTTCATCCAAGGATTGTCCGTTATTGAAATACTTTTGGATGACAAAATTCTAAGGTTATAAATGTTGTGATTTATAATCAGACTAAAATTGAAATAAATTATATAATCCTAATTATATATCTATTCAAAGCCTTTACCACATTGAACATAATAATTACGTGATACAATATCACACGTGCTGTTATTTCACTTTATAACGAACAGTGATTACTAAAATAGGATTAGATTAAAATTGACCATCTATTGAACTCTGCATGAAATATTTACAGTCCCGGTTAAGATTCGTTGATTTTAATGACTGAAAAATATGCTTTTTCTTGACGAGTGCAGGCGTGGATTGCTCGGGGACTACCAAGCGAAGGATGACACCTGCGCTTTACAAAAGGTTTGTTTACGAAGACTTAAATTCTATAACATTCTCTGAGTAACGGGATGCAGTCGTATTTTTCCCCTCCTTCCTTGGCTTCCAAGATTTTCCCTGGTTGGCTGAAAGAGAACGACAGAATAATGTTGCACCACGAAGACAACATTTATAGCTAAAAATTGTGTTTGTTAAATAAATTTTGAATATTATCTCATTAGATCGGATATGATTATCTATATTAGTTAATAACAAGTGTGTATACAATATAATCATTAAAACTACTTGATGAAGTAGAAAATTAATAAATTTTAAATGAGACTAAAAATGACTAAAATTAACGAACACCAAAACCAAAGATTATGGAAAAGAAAATGAATTACTAATGTAGCAATCATATAGTTTAAAGTTGAAAGAAAAACCAGCACCTAGCTAGTGGCGACAAAACATTTTAAAATAAACATTACCTCCATACATTGTGTGTTAATACGTTTAGCACTTTAAATAGGTAACTTTAATATCGATTTATTTTCAAAATGTTTTTGTAACAGTTTCTACTATTTAATGTTTGCTCAATGGGGAAATGTAATGCTCTCAATTGTTTAAGTTTTTTTTTAAAAATATACACATATTATTTAATTTCCAACATTTTATGATATATAAGGAGATATCTCTATTTTTAATTTAAAGAAATTATTTAAATTGTAACAGTAAACTATATTATGAATAGGAAATTATGTTATATTTAATTTTGAAACAAAAATTACTTGATTTTGCACTACTAGATAATAAAGCACATATTGCAACTCAAATGCTAATTTTAAAAATGCTTCAATTTTTTTTCACAATTCCATATTTTCTACTAGTACATACTAAGTTATTAATATTATTTTATTAGTAATTAGTGTTTTAAAACATTATTTTATATTGCACGACTTTTTTTTCTACAGTATTAAAAACTCTCTTTCTTGACATTTTATTAATCTAGATTCATAAAATATGACTTATAGATGAAATACTAGAATTGACAACAAAATTGACTCGTTGGGACCAAGAAATTATCGAAAGACTATTGGTCTTTGCCACAGTAATATTACTGAATTTAATATTGTAATTAACTATTAAGTGAAGACAATTAGTAGGTGCTACCAATACAGTGATGAAGTCCTAGGTGATATTAACCTAGGTGTGCTAGTCCTTAAAATATTATTAATTAAATATATCAATAGAAATTGACTTGGTACTGCCATTGCTAACCTTGAGAGTGTAAATATTTTATGAATATTTAGGGTAATAAATTAGTGGCAAGGTGGACATTAAAAATATCTATATATTAATGGCCTGGAAAGTAAAAATATAATTAGTAATCAACCATATAATTATTATAATAAACAATCTTATTACTTTAAATGAAATAATATATTAAGAACCCATCTCAACTCACGGTTAACACGTTCCATCTACACTTATAAAATAACATGTCCTGACTGACTGACTGACAGATTCATCATCGCCGAGCGCAAACTATCATGGCTACAAGCATGAAATTCGGACTGTATATTCATTTTGTTATGTAGGCACCCACTATGAAAGGATTTCAGAAAATTCCACCCCAAAGGGGTCAAAATAGGGGATGATAATATGTATGAAAGTCCGTCATTTTGAAAGTTACATAAACAAAATTTTGTATTTGGGTTATTGACGTAAAACAAATAAATACGTGTTTCAGGAATTTTGGAAATTTTATTTAATAAGGGATGAAAAAGGGGGTGAAAGTTTGTATCGGACTTGCATTATTTTTGATCTGAGGTCAAGTTATGGTCATCAACGTAACGTAATATTTTAAATTAATCTGTAAATACATATGTATATTTTCGTATTTGTATATAATCAACTTCCACGCGAGCAAAGCCGCGGGCAACAGCTATCTAGTAGATGACAAGGCTCAAACCAGGAGTCACATTGTAATGCGGTAACAATTTTCATCAAAAAACAGTAGGCCTAAAGTTGAGACCATTGAAACATATTACAATGTTTGAAAAATACATAAAATAGCCCCTACTTACTAGCTTACTCTATGGAACTAGGAGTATGAAAGCTCACTGCCAAACTTAAAAAAGTACGTGACCTCTTCCTTCACAATTTCTGTCTTTCCATTTTCCTTTATGTAAATTGAATAATCTATAAAAACGCATTTCTTTGAGAAAGCATAAACTTATATTTATCATCCCGATTATTGGAACATGAGATGGGCTCTTATTTGTTCAAGTATTGTCAGATATGTCACTCATTAGTTTCTATAGTTTAATTACTTTTTTCAATACAAATAGATGATGATACAAAACAATGTACGCTCTTTTGTTTGTTTAGATAATGAAAAGTAAAAATTGTTTTCAAATTGACATAGATTTACATACAAAATATTATTTTTTATTTCACCATATATACATATTTATTTCATGTGGGAATATGTTCTAATTTTTCTTACTACACTTAAATAAAGCAACTAAAGATAACAGCCACATTCATTCACAAATAATAAAGTGCATTTATTATAAAGTTATTTATTAAAATACCTTTTTTCCTACTTAACGTTTAACAATTTATTATCTAAAGTATTGACTTTACCCAAAAACTATTTTTAGAACTGTTAAATATTATCAATATTTTTAGTTATAACGTTTGACACCATTGTTATAGAAGAATGAATCTAGGAAGTAGGGGTGAGGAAAGTGGCAGAGAAAAAATGCAACCACATTGGCAAAGAGAATGGAATAGTAAAATCACACTGATATATTATCACATGTGGAAAACCATTCCCAGAGCAACAAGCCAAGATTATAACCTCAGCCTCCCCCGTCAATATCAATCAAATATATTACCAACTTGACGCCTAAGATATGGAACACCAAAGCTGGTTGTAGATTGTTAACCCCACCTTGGTGGCGTAGTATGCTAACACGTTAGTTTCATGTTGAGCTAGACTGCCGAGGACGGGGAGATCAAAGCTAGAATTTCGGTCAATTTACTGGGGGTGGTTTTACTTAAATATTTTTCCTCTCTCCTTCCACATAAATGTGGTTTCACTTCCTCCATATTCAACCTTTGTAATTCCTAATCCATTAGCGTAATTATTACTTAAGCGTATAACCCAAACGGTTAGTAATACATGGCGCTAAATAAAAATTAATAAAAAATAACTTGTTAAATTTATAGTTAAATGACACATGAAAATAAAAAAAAATAAAAAAAATTTGTTTGAAATCAAACTTCTTAATATTAAGTTTAATTCGTTGTAAGTTTTGAGACTCACTATTCTACACAGTGTCCTGCCGTCAGCGCCCAATACTCAGCTATAGCAGAAGCTCCGCAGAATTGCTGGCCACTATTTTCCAAGGACAACTATAATAAGAGTTACAAAAACATAATTTGCAAATGTTAACGCTTTTCTATTTTTTTCAAATAATAATGGGATAGTATAAATAATCATTTTATTTTCGGGGCTATGATGTAGCTATCTAATAGTTAGGACATGTAATGAAATACATTAGAGTGAAATGCCAAAAATTAAAATAGAAGTTTCAGAGGTTTTCATCCTGGAGTCAGCCTGGGGCAGGATCAATAAATAATTAGCTCATGCATCATAAGCACAGGCATAGTGTTTTCTTAACTTATATTGTAGTTAAACTTATAGTGTAGAAATAATGTCTACTATTACTACATAACTATTGAGAAGTTACTGAGAAAAATACAACGCTCATTTTCTCGGCCATTGTTTTCAACATGGATATGAAACATTACCTAATTATATCTTCTCATTCCAGCCAAGGATTCACTGGTTCTGATAAGTAAACTAAACCATCTGTGAGGTTATTGGTTAAGACTTTATATACGCGCAAGGTGATTTTGTGAATTTTAGTGAGCAACACGAAATAATAAGGATAGAAGATAGTGCTATAACGACTATAGTTCTTTGTATCAATATAGTCGTTATAGCACCATACCACACTCACTTCATTTTAACACGCTCATTAAAGGTCACCCTGTATTTATATGCATACATACATACATACATACATACATACATACATACTTACATACATACATACATACATACATACATACATACATACATACATACATAACATACATACATACATACATACATACATATATATACATATAAATATATACATACATACATACATACATACATACATACATACATATATATACATATAAATATATACATATATATACATACAAAACACACATACAGTTATTGTTCTTATTTGGTTAATAGCTTGCCTTATAAAATATATATTCAATCAACTATAAATGGTTATAGAATGTAAATTCTGTTCATTTCTTACAACTTTTGACATCTTATATTATTCATTCACACCTTTAATAAATATTTGAACAAGCAGATTTTCTTTAATAATAATATAAAGTAGCACACGTTTTATCAATAATATGAAAATAAATTTTCAGCCAAGAATAAGTTGTCTATGGTAGATCAAAACAACATGTATCATAATCGAGAATAATTGATTTCAAAATGTAGAATAATAATGATTAATGCCTTAGTGGACACTAAGATCAGAAAAAAATTTAATGTATCTATTGTTAAAGAGGCACTTATATAATTTCTAACTATCAAAAATTAATTAATTTGTAAATTAAATTACTAATATGCCAATATTTCTTCTAACGTTTGTTTAAAAATCCCCCAACCTTCCACCTACTACTATCACCGTAATCTAAATCGTAGCTTTTTACTCTCTGTAGGATGGATAATCTACTAATTATTTAAGTAAAAATTTAATATATTTCTAATATTTAAAACAAAATCTATCTATTCAGGTGAAACTTACCTTTTGCCCCTGATCTTTTCTAAACATAGCTTATTAATTGATCCCACTAGTCACTTACGTTACAGAACATCAGCTCATTGATTCTTGGGTAGTAGAATAAAATACCTAGTCGAGGCAAATTTGTCTCTAGTATTGTTATCCATAATTTTACTCACTATGTACGGGTATTCTCCAAGCTTAGAGTGTTTTCCTCCCAGAATTTTTCCCACACCTTTCAGAGAAGATGAAGCGCAGTTTGAATCTGAAAAAAAAATTACATAAAATACATAACTATATAGGTAATATAAAAAATGCACAAATATGTATATCAACTTTGCTATGCGAAATTATTACTTCGTCGATATAGTCGTAAATGGGTAAATTGAAGGAGGGGAAGACATATTGATAAGTAATTTAGGGGTGAAACCCTCCCCCACCCCAAAAAGCCAAGGCAAGTGTAGCCTAGGAGCTCTGGATTGAATCTGAACATGGTTCTAGGCCACGTGCGTGTTTTCACTTTGTTTAGTGACGCGTGTTTTAACGCACCTGGAAATCCTTCTTACAGCCAAACGTGCGTGTTTTCACTTTGTTTAATGACGCGTGTTTTAACGCACCTGGAAATCCTGCTATGGTACGGCCAAACGTGCGTGTTTTCACTTCGTTTAGTGACGCGTGTTTTAACGCACCTGGAAATCCTGCTATGGTACGGTCAAACGTGCGTGTTTTCACATTGTTTAGTGACGCGTGTTTTAACGCACCTAGAAATCCTGCTATGGTACGGACCAAACGTGCGTGTTTTCACATTGTTTAGTGACGCAAGTTTTCAATAACCTGGAAATCCGTCTATAGTACGGCCAATTGTGAGTGCATTTCCCTCTGGGTACAGCGGTGCCAGCTGAGTTAGAACAATCGCTACTGGCAAAATATTTGCAATCTCTGTCCCTGTGTTAAATTTGAAAGGAATTAAAGTATTGTAAAAGTAATTTCGTCAAATAGGAATGAAGATGTTGCACTGTGTGCTGTATTAATTGTTCATCGTCGATTTTGTGTATGTCAGAGAAAATAGTGAATCCATACCGTTCTAATCGACAGGTCAACGAAGTTGATGTGCCCCTACATAATAAACTGAAAGAAAATCCAGACAATTTTTTCGGTTATAACAGAATATCCGTTTGTTCTTTTGAAACACTTTCATCTAGGGTAAAAACTGCCACCTTAAAAAGAAACACACTGATATTTAGTAGGAAAAATCTTAACAAATTACTATAGTAAAATTGGTCAACAAATTTAAATTTACAAATTGAAAAATTATATAGTGGACTTATCGTCATCGGACGCCACGTTAATACTCTCAACTGAGAATGGCAAACAAGTAATTTGATGGGAAGTAGAAGAAAGGAAAGAATTGTGTTGGAGAGATGGAGGTGATGTGTTGGTGGTGGTATCAGATGTTCCATAAAAGGAGATAAATTGGGGATAGAGTATTTTGGATAGGACTGCAAAATATGCTTGGATTTAACCTAAAAATAAAGCGCTATCCATCCTCAGTTGTGAGTATTAACGTGGTATCGGATGAAGGTAAGTCCATTATATCAGTTTTCAATTTTATAATTTAAATTTTTTGACCTATTTTATTGTTATAATTTACCAAGATTTTTCCTAATAGACATTTTTCTAGTGATATTTTTCCTAATTTACTATTGGTATTAAATTAATGCTATAAATATAAGTGTGGTAATAATTATGTTTATTGTAATAAATATTATTAAAATAAAACCTACCTTAGTGTCAGTGCAAGTTTTTCTTCACCACTAACTAATTCCCGTATCATTTTGTTTCTTTTCAAGAGGACATCTTTTACCCTAGACAAAAGCGTTTCAAATTATCAAAAGAATATTCTGTTATACCCGAAAAACTTGTCTGGATTTTCTTTCAGTTTATAATTTAGGTACACAAATTTTCTCTTCGTTGACCTGTCTTTTAGAATGGGATGGATTCACTATTTTCTCTGACATCAACGATGACGACGATGATCATTTAATGCAGCAAATAATGCAACATCTTCACTCTTATATAATTAAATTCTGTTTACAATACTATATTTCCGTACAAAGTACACAAATGGACACATATTGCAAATGTTTTGTCAGTAGCGAGTGTTCTCTGGCACCACGGTACCCAGAGGGTAAAACACGCCCGTTTGGCCGTACTATAGAAGGATTTCCAGGTGCGTGAAAACACGCGTCATTAAACAACGTAAAAACACGCCTATGTACCGTAGCCTGACCTATCTACCAGCGGACGACCTTGAAGACGCATTTGACGCCACTTTTACTGCCGAAGATCAAGCTTCTGCTGGCCAATCATGTCCAAGTTATCACGGTACATATATTGTTTACAAGTCACTCATGCATATGCGCTATCTCTCCTCCTCCAGCGGCGTGCCCTTCTTACTCCAAACCCGACATCTCTCCCTCCAAGATGCGTCACCTACTACAGGCGAGCACTTAGCTAACTAGTAGAAATGACACTATACTTAAAATTTTCCATGAATTAATTTTTTATAACAAGGTGTTACAACTAGTTTTCAATTATTGAAATCTGCCTTACGTCAACATCTTACGAACTTTGACACAATATATGAATTAAAGACAACTAATGTATTACAATAATAATTTAAATGGTTGACGTTGAGTTATTTGTTATTTGTTGTGCATACAAGAAGGACGTAAATAGTGGGGAAAAGTGTGTTAAATGTACTTGATATTGGGAATAAAGGTTTCACATAAAATGTGTAGATTTTTTTGGTACTAAATATCAGTGATAAAAGTTCAGATATTAAGTGGTTTAGTATCACGTTCTCTATTCCCCACACCAAGAATGTTATCAATGGTGAAAGTAAGTTAGGCCTCCAATTAGCAATGGCTTTGTCAAACGATCCTATCCTATTTCAGTTAAAGGAACTTACGGAAGAATTAAAAAAAGATGCGTCAAGACAATGAAGAACCTAGACGTACCCTGGAAGTGAATCAACACATACAGAAATATGTAGTCAAGCAATTGGAGGGGCTAAGCTCCATCATAAAAGACAATGAAGAGCTCAAACTTGAAAACGCCCAGCTTGAACGATGATTTGAACTATTTGTCTGAAGACTTAAATAAGCAGGAGCAATACAGAAAGACACATGATATCGAAATCCGTGGAATTCCCTTGCTTGAAAATGAAAATTGCTCGGAAATACTCCAACAAATTGGTCAGCTGCCTGGTTGTGCCCTGCTAAATGAGGACTTAGACGGTTGGCGTAGTCTTCGCAAGCCAAAAAATACCAACTTCAAACCTGCTATTATGTCCAAATTTGTACGTTGAGAAAAAAAAAATTAACTTGTGGAAAAACGCAATGTCAAACGTACAGTAAATACAAATGAAAGAAACATTTCTGGTGAAAACATAAAAATGAACGAAACATTACTGGTGAAAACATACAAATGAACGAAACATTACTGGTGAAAACATACAAATGAACGAAACATTACTGGTGAAAACATACAAATGAACGAAACATTACTGGTGAAAACATACAAATGAACGAAACATTACTGGTGAAAACATACAAATGAACGAAACATTACTGGTGAAAACATACAAATGAACGAAACAATACTGGTGAAAACATACAAATGAACGAAACATTACTGGTGAAAACATACAAATGAACGAAAAATTACTGGTGAAAACATACAAGTTTCACTAACTACCATCTAACAGCCTAAATTAGGGATCTTCTAGCAAAAGCAAGAGACGTAAAGAAAAATAGTATAAATAATTCCACATGGACAAGATATGGAAAGTATAATATCACTGGGCACTGGAGGAGGGTAGTGAGCTTAGAAACAACACCTATAGGTAATACTGATGGATTTGAGTAGCCTTGATTTGTCACATAACAGTAAAATCAATAACACCTTCGTTCCATTTATTGAGTACAAACAATTCCCCAACTTGTTTTATATTATTAACCATCTAACAATGCTGCAAATCAACATCCGTAGCAAAAAAAAAATGTTTGACCTAAAGCAAATGTTAAGAAAGCTAGGCTATTACTCATACATAATTTTGATTTATGATAAATAGTTACATGATATAAATACACACTTGTATACCTTATATAGTTACACTGGTTATTTTGCTTGTAAGGGAATGCCTTGCAATACAATTACAATCTCGCCCAATATACAGTGTTGTAAACATTGTAAGCAATGAAGATTATTCCATTCTTAATGAATCAAACAATACAGATAAATAAAAAAACAATATTTGTAAGAGGTTATTACAGACTTCCTCACTGTAGCTTGATAAACTTTTTAAATGCCTTAGACAATGATATGGTGACATTCAAATATATTCTTTCTCGATTAAAACACAAATTTATTTCTAGCTTGTAAATGTGAATCTGGATTAGCTTAAAGATAAGAATCGCAATTTTAAGCCATTCTCAAAAATATACTTGATAAAATATACTTGATAGTAATCATTCGCTGGTTTTACAATCACAAGGAGTTGCTGATATATTTTGTAAACACTTCACTAACATCGGCTATCGCTTTTCAAATGATATACAAAAAAACAGAAGGAAATTCTATACAGAATCTTTGAGCACTATGTAAAATTATTTATTCTAGGTTTCTTGTTATTACGGAATAAATAGAAATAAAAATCCTTATGTTGAAAATTAAAAGCAATAAGATTCCATGGCATGATGTTTTTACACCAAATGCGATCAAACACTGCAGAGATAGTTTGACTCCTGTTCTTGCTCATAATATAAACCCAGTTATCCAATCAGGTGTCTGTTCAGATGCTATATATATATATATATATATATATATACACCAAATAAATCTAGAAAAAACACATTAATATAATACCAACTAACAAATTCCTATAAAACTAATCATTATAACATTATTGAACTATTTAATATACTAATATATGTAAATCTAATCAATTCACATTGACTTTTTCTTTATTAGTCTCTCTTAAAATAAAATGTCCTCAAATACCAAACAGTCTCATATTATATCTATTTAAATGTACCTACAATGTTCGCCATTAAATAAAAATGCTAAATTAAATTTGTTAGATCTCCACTTTGAGTTCCCCTCAAGGAGCTCAGATATTTTTATTGCTAACTTATAAATAACATTGTAACAGTTATATTAAAATTGTAAATTATAAAATATCATATTATAAGCCTAAGCTGTAATATCCTTCAAACTTCAATATTTTTGGTGTAGATGCTGGTTATGTTGATAGTTGTAAAATTCATTGTTGTGTTAAAATGGGGTCTACATTAATTATTAAAGTCCATTATTTGGCAGTATAATAAATAAACATGGTAATGAAATATTGATGGAGACAAATTTGTATCATATTTGATCCCACTACAGTTTGAATAACCAGATATCTAATATATATTTTCATTGGATTAGGATTGTTTTTTTAAATTTGATTCTCATTCAATCATGTGCACCACGAAAGTTCTGAAAGGTAATATCTCACTACTAATGGGAAAATGTTGTCAGATTGTTGAAATGGAAGATACTATGGTAAAGTCAAACTAATATAATAGATACAGTTTAGTAGAGAACACCAATAGGAATGGTTCAATCTTGAACTCCTCTTTCCAATATACAATGTGACCTATCCTAAACGATAGCACCATGTCGAAGTATTATATAATACGTTTTTAAACTAATTATTTTAAAAAAGAGGGCTATCTTTAAAACTAAATAAATGAATGGTACGATGCATCGCAAAGATATTATGACTCATTTAGCTAATAAAATTAGGAACTTTACTTGACACTAATAATACATGCTAAACGAGATTTTATACATTGTTATATGAGATAATGGTGGAAGAGAACAGAGCATATCACCAAAGAGCATTCATGAAATAATAGACACTGTCACTAAAAATATTATTTGTACTGTTAATATATATATACATATATATATATATATATTTGCTTAACATTGGGAAAAATTGTATTTTATAAATTATTAATGAAATAAATGTTTATTTTTAAAAGTTATACAAATTTGAAATGTAAAGTAATATATTATCATCATAAATAGTTGCAGAAATAGGCCTACTATAAGAAATCGTGATATCCTCTAATGTAAAGTACCCTCCAAGTTATTTTTCTGCAATAAATATATGCACTATTTTGTTTGTAATCTGAAACATTTATCGGATACGAATTTTAATCATATTCGCTATAGAGAATAACAAAAATATATTTGTTCCCCCCTCTTTTCGCCCTTCGTTTAGCTACCCTTAATCTTATAGTGAGTTATATAGTTCCAAAAACCCCTTGGGGTAACCTTATGGAAACTCTATATAATTTTTGTTTAGCCCAATTAATAAAATGGTTTTGGCTCTAGGTAGACTCAGGACATTCAGACAGACAGCATCACAAAAATCACTTTTTCGGATTCAGTGTCTCAAGAAATGTCGATATCCATCCAAATGTTGAACTTGATCTTTTGAGTATCACAATACTTTCTCTACCCAAGAGCTCGCGAGGAAGTAAAAATTAAATGTATTATTTTTTAGTCTAGCAGCATCAATCATTGTACATGTTCTATGTATAGTTTTAGAGGAGAATACTAGCTGTCACAAAGAGAAACAAGATTAGGAGTGAAGTTGTTAGTGTAATTGTTGGGGCACGTGAGATAGAAGAGTGAGGTAGAGTGAAATGATATGGACATCTAATGAGGATGGCAAGAGAAAGATTACAAAGGAGAATGATGAGGAGTGTCAAGTATGAAGAAGACCGCAAGGGAGACCAAAGGGTTGGACGGAGCAAATAGTAGCAATCGTGTGAGAGAAATGAGAAGATTAAAAACAAATAAAGGAGGAAAAATGATATAAGTAAAGAGAGAGATGGAAACATTCTACTAAATTAACCACACCACACACTGGAAACAGTCGATTATTATTATATTTTCAAATCTATCAAATTCAGCAAAGTGTAGTTAGTCGTCCTGTAATTCAATCTTAGTTTAGAAAGTCTTCGTCCGTAAAATGTTAATTGAAATCCATCTGGCCACGGCATTCTGTATCTTCGAGTAGATCACCTTCCTATCAGCCGGAGTGTTTTCACATTGGGATCACCACGGTGGTGGAGTTCCTTACGGGATGTTATATAAAATGTGTTATTATAAAATAATAAGATAGAAGATTAGTTTGAATTTATTTAGGGCAAAGTAAAGAAAAAATGGGTATTACAATGTATTTTTTTATGGTTACTTGATATTTACGAGTAACAAATATTAACATAATTAATAAAATCCAACAATTTATCCTAAATATAAATTATAAGGGCAATCATGGCCTACCTTTTCACTTGCACCCTGGATATCTTTCTAAAAATCTTCTAAATTTTAATAATCGTAGGTAGACCACTACAAGTCTGTAAAAAAACATTGTTCCAACACAAGTGTTGGAAGGGGGATCCCCTTACTTCTTATATCTCTATGAAGACAAGCCTCTCAAACTGGTTTGTTGGTCATTTACCGTAAAACTTCCCTTGATTGATTCTAAACGCCTGGTAATCTAAAAATAAACCTACGTGAAATATATAAATAGTGGTAGTAATTATGTCTAGGTCAATAAATATTTGAACATAATAACAATACAAATTGAGTGTACCTGCTTAAGTGGCCACATTTTTGAAAGCGTCACTCTCGTGTTAGACTAGACGGTCCATGACAGAGGGATCTGGTGTTTGAATCCCGGTTGGGTGTAATGAGGGTGATTTTCCCTAAATGGGTTTCCACTCTCCCTCCACACAAATACTCGTACACTTCCTCTAAATTCGGCTTTACTCATCTCTAACTCATTAGTACATATACGTATAACCTGAACAGTTCGTAAAACGCAATGCTGAAAAAAAGAGTGCATTGAATCATATGCCTTTTAGTAAGAAGTACAAAATAAGTTTAGGCATATAACGTATTGTAAGGAAGTTTTGTAAATCTTAAAAAAATGGATTGTCTTTAGAAAAAAAACACATTATAAGCTGATAGATTGAGGTATTATTAAAATTAAACATACATATAATCCAAATGTCTTTTGCGGTGATTAATTATGGTGCTTGTAAGCATTAGCAAACAAGTACTTTTAATTTGTAAACGCAAATAAACAGTCAGAAAAGAATACCAAGAAATGATGGAGAGTTACGGATAGAAATCCCCCAGAACTTTAGAAAAGCTAATGAAGTTAGTCTATAAATTGTCAACAGGTTTTAGTTTGATACTATAGTTCATGCAATATAATGACTCTAAATAAAACTAAAAACCAATCTAATTAATATGTTTTACATCCTACACGTAAAGACTAGCAACAGAGTGTAAGGTCCTTTTTACCTCCACCAAATGGGGGCTGGATTCTAAATCCATACATGGAATGAGAACTTACTAATATCAGTTAATTGCCCGTGGACATTAATAATTATTATGTACTAACTTGTGGCAGCGTGATTTCTTTGCTTTAAAAAAACCGAAGAAGAATTTTAATTCAATTTCTTCCAATCCAGTTTAAAATAAATTTAATACAAAATTTAAAATTCCATCTTTGATGTGAACATGTTTTTGTACAGGGGACAAATTTTAAAATGTCAGCCTTATGTATAGATAAAGCGCAATGCTCACGACAGACAAACAAACAAACTCATTCTTACTAAGATAGATTAAACGTCATCAAACACACTATTAAAACATAATTTTGACAATTTACATAATAATAACTATACTATACGCCAGGTGTTTTGCACCATAAATGTGTAGATTTTAGGGCCGGAAATTTGTATCTGTGAAGGCTCCGGGGATGTAAAGCATTTAGGTCCGATCATTAAACAGTTATTTTTATTTTCACTGGATTGACATAACAATTTTTTCCTTGTAAAATTAATAGTTATAAGCTCAATTATATAGTTATTACTTAATAAGGAACTATTGTCTTCATAATAGATTTGTTTTGAACAAAAATATATCAATTGGTAGTTAAGTGACATTTTGTTAGAAAAAATAAAAAAAATTTAAGAAAGTTTATTGACTGTAATTTATAGAGCAAAAAGAGAAGTTTAATGTAACAATTTAAGTGGACCCTGATTTGTTGGGCGTTAGGCACTGTCGCCTTCCCTTAAATCCGTGCATGATAACAACTTACCTTGCATGAAACACGCACAGAATAGTGTCACTAATATAAAATACATCCTTGATGTCGTCTTGTTGATTAGAGGTTACTGGAACACAGCTCTCTTTATCTTGGGAGCGAGGAGACAGAACAATAATTTGCCAGATGCATTTCGAAGTAGTTATCAACTTAACTTGCATGTTGGCGTATGGCAAGCGGAGATAGTTGGTTGGCTCTTTCCCAGCAAGTTATAGTTATGTGTCATTACGTGCACTACTAAAACATGGCACAGTTAACAAGAAGCCAGACTCCACCCATCTAAACAAAAATCATTCACAACCTATTATTTGTTAAACTATTCAATTATTAATCTTTAATATATGTTTGAGTATGACCCCTGGAGAATGGGGTGGAATCTGAAAGCCTTATCGAGGTGTAATTTTTTAACAAATAATTTATATATAGATGCTTGACTGTAAATAAGGCCCTATTTATGCATGGGCTTCGTATCGTCCGGTTTTGACGAAAATTTATAATTGGTTCTCTAATCCCTTTAATACAATGCTTATATTTATGCTAAATCATCCGATAATTTTATCGTTGCGGTCTGAAGATCTATCGTCGTACCCTATTAAATGCAACGATTTTTTTTTAATCTTCGGAAGATCTTAGGAGCAATATGGTATATGTACACATTTATGCAACCGGACGACGTGATGGTGGCATTCATGTCAAACCGTCCCTTCCTGTGGGAATGCGTGTATTACCTAATAGTCATTTCTAAAATTTCCTCGGGTACAAACGCCAATCCCTGCATCAACGTGTTGTTTGTCTGCACTGCTCTCCTGAATTTAACTGCCAGTTTATCAAATGACTTATGCGGCATTCTAAAATAATTATAAAACTAATCTTAATACTCTTTTCCAATTTTCCACACAAATGATAAAACACCTTTTCGAAATACCTGACACTATCTATAGAGTGAACAGACCATCTCTTTCGGCGTCTCTTCTTAGTCGCCTTACAGGCTAAATACAACACACATGGATCCATCGTGGTATAACAAGAGAATGGCTGTGGTGGCAGTACTGAAACTCCTTTCAACGACTGACGATATTACCACAGTGCATAAATAGACATAAAAATAGGTCCGATAAATTATCGTCAACAAATGGATGATACAAAACGCATGCATAAATAAGGCCTGATCTATACCAAAATGTTAAATTCAAGGTATTATATTATACCAAGGGAACTGGTTGGTAATCAAGAACAATTTTTTATAACGTTTTAACCATTGAAATTATAGGTATATTAATTAGAATAATGGAGTTGGGATGAGGAAGGTAGAATTTAAGATCAATGTGGCTTAATTTGCTTGGAGAAGAGGCCACCATCATTTGAGCTCTGACCATGCTATCACCTGCAATCTTGTCTATTGCGAGAGTGGCGTCTTAGATGAGTGTTTCTTAAAGTTATTTCCAATGCCTTTACTATTATTCATAGTATTAACATTTTTATATAGATCCAGTTGTAGCATATCAATCAGGCAGATTTGACAGCTACAATTGAATATCAATATTTTGATAATTTACGACAGTAAGAAAGAAAGAAGTAATATTAACATATTTAAAAAGTAATCTACCTCAAAGTTTATTTTCCCTGACTAGCTGAAATCTCATACAATCACGTGTCTCCCTAAATTTAACGCATGGTTGTTCGAAAGATATTGTATTTTGATAAATACTGTAGCGGATATCAAAGAATACGATTAACATGATCATATTTATGAATAAAATGCTTTAACGAATACCCGTTGCCATTGGATGATGTCGGATTGATTCGCATAGATTTGCCATGCTGCCTACAAGAAAATATTGAAAAAGACGTCTTTATAACAAATTCTCATAAAAATAATAGCTGAGCCAAAAGAATATAATTAAAACGGATGTATTCAAACAGAAGATGCTTTGGTATCTACTCACCATTTACAGATGTTCTTGGATTTGTTCGCCACGTGTTAGAAAAGAAAATTATTCTTTGATGGTGGCCTGACTTCAGCCGCACGTGCTTTCATTACAACATCTGACGAAGAGAGAAGCGTAGAGTGAACTCGACCCAGTGATCCCCTTGCCCTTCAGAGAAGACTAGCGGCCGCCCACAGACACATTTTTCCCCCTTCCCCGCAAGCGGTCCTCCCGGCTTCGTTTTCCTTTCTCCCCGCATTCCTCTCTCTCTCTCCTTTTCTATGTTTCTGAGTTTATCACTTTTTTTTTTGTTCCGTTCAAGTCAGATTTTAGAGTATAAAAAGGCTGCTTCTCAGATTCACATTATCGCAAACTGCTACAACCCAGCGTCAAAGGAGGAACCTCTACAACTTTACCCAACGAAATAACCAGTGACAACGGAGTCTCGGCCGTCGGATCTACCACCGTGCCGGTCAGGAGTATATTCTTAAAATACTTAAGTATCCTGGCAACATCTTTAAATTCGTCTGACTTAGAGTCTACTTTTTTTGTAAAAGACTAGACAATGTCTACCGAGACATGTTTGATATTCTTTCTGTTCTGTTTCTATAGTCGAAGGTGACTTTCATTAGTTGGATAGTTTTATACTATTTCGAAGTGACATTTAAAACCGTTTCAAGTCTTGTTGACTTCAGAATTAAAAAGTTAATGTAATTGATTAAATATTGTGTCCTACCGTATGAAGGGTAAGTGTCATTATGACTTGTATTTAGCGAAACTCTTTGACTAGCGACTATGCTTCTCTGTATCCTTATGATAGAGCCTTTATATTGTGATCCTTTGTATTCAAATAAAGTAAGCTCTTACTCATAGACTTAATAACCTCCACAAGTTCCATTCATTTATTCTGAGCCAATATTTCTCATGACGTCGTGGACGTCATGTGCATTGTTTGAATTTTGTATGGCTACAACCAGGCTGTCTGACTTGTTTCCAAAACCCAGTTGGGTTAATAGAGTTCTATGAATTGGGTTGTTCAAGTAGTCACGCTTCACGAGTGGTATTAACTTGGATGAGCAAACCGTGGAGCTCCGCTTGTGTCATAATGGAGTCCGCACATATAATACTTTTGGTCTTTCCCTTTTTTTTTTGGGCTCCTATGGTTTTGGTGTTGCTTTTTAGGTGTAATTCCTATTAGCATTGTTTGTACTATTGAATGCTCTGGCAGTACCAATAGGGAAAGTAACCAGTCACAGTACCTGCTTAATCGACACCTGTTTGCTAGCCATCGACCACTCTTATCTACAGATCTTTTTATTACTAACCAAAAGTGTTTGAAGCATATTGTCTTAAGACCCAGTCAAGCAAACTGATTTAAGTATATATGTATATCTTGTCCAATACCATTATGTTAATTACTACTTAACTGTTTTCTCCTTTATAAAACACCTGCCTGTAACACTATAAGACCACGAGCTATATTTACGTATGTAAGGTTTGTAAAATTGCACTATTACAATGGACAGTTTGCCACGCACCTAGAAAATTTTATAAGAGCTGGATATCTAAAGGAATGATCTAGGGTATGGAAAAAAAATGCACAATTTTACACAAATAACTCAAGAATATAAGGTAATATTTAAGGGTTTGTCCTTAAATACAATTTTGACCAAAAGATTTTAAATATATCTTTGCATATATAAATAAAAGTGAACTGAATAAATAAAAGCCCAAATTTGATCATTGGTCTTATTTAACTTCTCTTTCCGAAACATTGGGTAGCGAAGTGACTTCACATAGTTTCTATCGTGGTTTCTATCATGATTTGTTTTTTTAAATGACATATCATTTCTTTATATTCAAAACAATTTTTTTTAATAGGAATTCCTTCTGCAAAACTGGAAAATACAGGGAGTTTTGAACCCTAAATATCTCGAAATCCTACAAAAGAGGGTACAAATCCCATAAAAATAAATTACTATGATAACGAAAGCAATAGAAGTGAGCTGTATTAGTAATAGTTTTGAATGCTGGGTGCATAAAGAAACCCAGGGCACGCAACTCAATCCAGGTACGGGAAGAACATGACAGTTGGTCTCCAGAATATTAAATATAATAATAATATTTAAAATTAAGGACGGAGTAGACAGAGAAAGTTTCTAAACCTAAGGGTATTTTCACTAACAAAAACATTAAATAAATTGCAAGAAGTGCATGTATATGTTTATTATAAATATTAGAAATATAAATATTCATGTAACAAGTTAAAAGTATTATGTAGAAATATATAATAGCTCCTACGATATTTATTAAATTCACAATCTGCAATTAGCTATATGGGTTTAAGTTAAGAATGTCTTTACTTTCAACTAAACAAGAATTTTTTTTTTAGAATATATATAACAAAGAATCATTTAGCTTAATATTTTTCACCTGAACTTTGCATACGAAGTTACTCAATATTATCCTAATACGAACCATGTACCTATCTAACATCTGCATTCTATTACTCATAATGATTCAACATAGTCAAAATGAGCATCGTCCACAAAATTCTAATATATACCATAATAACCTAAAATCATATTACCCTAAATTTTTCAATCACAATATTAACAATACAGGAGAGTAAGCAAGAAAAATTAATAAGAACAGTTAACTTACACATTACGTAGAAATAAAATGTAACCAGCATAATGAAAATGCGATATTCAAAATGTATATTTTAGATCTTCTTTTCTTTTATCTATCAGCTCAATAGTGATATCCCAAAATTTATCCCTACAAAATAGACTGATATAAGTAAATTAGAACATTTAAATACAACGAGAAATAATTAGGTTTTTTAAGATTCAAACAGTTATTAACCTGCCAAAAAGGAATTTTTTAAAAGTAACAATAACAAATATTTACACCGAAAAGAAATTTACCCTTACACTTTTTTAATAATGCTGAAGTCTTGGCTTCATTTGATTAAGTCCGAGCAATGTCCAAGAGTGCTGGACGCTTTCCTACACCGTTTTTATATACGATTCGCAAAACTCAAGAAACACGGACCAAAGGAAATAAAAGGGAGGTGACACCGGGAGGAAAATGCGAGTGGCAGAACGAGCTTATACTCATTTCTCGAAGAAATTGGAATGCTTGGGCACTTTGTGGGACAGACATTTCTTTTCTTCTGAAGTTCTTTGGGATAGCTTGAGAACATGGTGACTTCTAGCGGGCGAAGTTCGATTCTTAGGTGGATCTGGTCAGTTGTCTGTGCGGTGGAATTGCGGTTGGTAGTGTTGTCGTCTCTCTTGGTTTGGAGTACAGCTTCACCAGGATGGTGAAATGGGGTGAGTATTTGTTATCGTTGACTTGTTCTCTTTTTTTATTGTAGCCAAATGCTACAGTTTTTTAATAAGAGAATATGGGCAACGCTGATTGACGCACTTGGGGAATACAGGGCACCGCACCATATTAAAAAAATATTTAATATTAAATCTATATACACAGGGTGGAATCGAGATAATTACATAGCGACTGATTATTTAGAAAGGGGTGAACAAGGCAAGTCTCATGTTAACTATTTAATAATGAGGTTTTAATATGTGTAATCGTAGGTTTCATGGTGTCATCTTCAAATAAAGCTAAGGTGAATTAACTTCTAAAGTTTATTTATTATGATTTAGTAGGCGTTTATGATATCAGTTAATCTTATGTTAAACATATTTATCCTGAAAAGGCGAATCAAAGGTCTTAATTTCAATCCTAGTGTAAACGAAATATGTTCAAAATTACCTTAAGCAACTGCAATCCAAATTATATTATTATATTATCGAATAAAAGTGGCCATGTTTACATATATTCGTGAATATTCTACTGGATCTGTAAATTAAACATAGCTTATCGCCAAGAATAGTTATCACACAGTTATTCTTCAAAAGACGTGAAAAAACCCACATAAATAACGTTTACCGATTCTTAACTGCGATTGCATTGTTGACTTTAATAATATTTCATAGATAATTAAAAATCAAAGAATTAGTCAACTATGAGCAAAACCTAAATATCACTAAAACAAAACTAGAATTCACAGTCCACTTGATCAACTATAATTACTACATTAAATAGTTCCACGTCCCTCAAAATTATTTAAATTCTTAGCATACTCTCACCTTGAGTTGGGGTGCAGATTATTTACAGTAAGAATTTGCGTTGGATCTTTACCTCTCGGCCACAATGTATAGCAACCATTGGATCCTCATTACGATTAATAAAAAATTTTTGCAATCTAATTTACAATACTTTTTTTTTTGTCCTAAGAGGACACTTCCAGAGGATACACACGTTGGATTGGTCTCAAAAGTTTACCAACCAATGTTCTCGGGTGACCAGATGAACTGCACCATCTCGCCCAGGCAATACTCTTCCACCTTGACTAAGGGCCAGTCAAGTCTCTTCGTATGGTCGCTAACCAACTAGTACCACTTCACCAACTGTAATATTCCTGCAGTTTTTTAACATGGTCCTTTGCATAAGCTGTCCAAGATACTCACCCCAGAGTTGTTGACGCAGGTCATCTTTTAATTTTTGCTGGTAACGCCTCCTAAGGTTCAAATCACATGTGTTTACATTATCAAAATCCGGAAAACCAATTTCCCTAATCTCCTGTAAGAACATTGCTGGAGTCAGCAGTATTAATTCTGAAGAATCATTCGAAACATAGGTGAGCGGACGAGCATTAATAACAGCCTCACAATCACAAATAACTGTAGCTATCTCTTCAAATGAAAGTAGAGCCTTTCCCAATACACTTCGTAGTAGTTAATTAATTAAACGTACCAACCGCTCTCACCATCCACCCCACCATGAAGCTGTAGGTTGGTTAGCTTTCCAATATACACTTTTTTGGTGCAAAATTCTGTTATTCTATGCCATTAAATCCTTTCAAATGAATTTGCAGCACCCACAAAATGTGTTCCATTATCACTTTATATGACCGATGGCTATGAAGCGTCGAAGGGCCTGGAAGAAATCAGGGGTTGATAATGAAGACACCAGATCCAAATGTACGGCTCGAAACAACACACATGTAAACAAGTATATCCATGCTTTCTGTCCACCTTTAATGTACACCGGTCCACCAACATCATCACCAGTAATCTCGAAAACCACAACATCCCTTGCGGATCAGCTGGCAGGGATGCCGGCATATTCATCAGGTTTATCGCACCTTACCTTTTGCAAACAATACACTTAGGAATTATAGATTGGACTGTCCTTCGTTCACCAAGTATAAAGAATTGTTCTCTCATGCTGCTCAGCAATCTCTGCCCACCAACATGACATAAGCTATCATGTTTCTCTTTTTATCAATAACTTTACAACAGAGTGGTGTGCTAGAAGAATCATAGGTTATCTAGAATTCTCACTGTCTTCACGATGTGTAATTTTACTCTTCAGCCGAAAAATGCCTTGCTTGTCTTTAAATGAATGCAATGATACAATTTGTTGGTATATCTCATCCTTAAAGGATTCATGTTGAATATATTTCAAAACCTCATACTCGGCATCTTCAATTTCCTGGAGAGAAATTTCAGCATTTATACGATGATAAGCCTACGACAATTATAGACAAAACGCCGAACCCATACTAGCAAACGTAGTACCTTTTCATAACGAGAGTAATATTGAAAATACCATCCAAGAGTCTCATATTCTCTATTTTTCAAAAAGGTCATGAATGTGGAGGTAATTTTCTTCTTTTTCTCTACATTAGATTCATCTTGTTGACATATAAATTCATTATAAACCACTAAGCGGAGGGTTTTCGCAGCCAACTAGGCCCTTCCCACCATCTTGTATCTAACAATTGATTGGCTGTACAACCTCTAGCCGGATTCATCCACCCAGGTACATGTTGACACACTTCATGTTTGGTTTTTCTTCGTATTCCCACAACCCTATTTCATACAAATGTGGTCCATTAATCGTCCCATTGGATCCAAGAAAGAACAGTGGATGAATCACTCCAAAAATACATAGGCAGCTCATTGATAGATAGGTCTTCTGATACTGATGCACTTAGTCTTGCCCCTATTGAAGCTGCTAACAGTTCAAGCCATGGAATGGTCATTTTCTTAATTGGTGCTACCCTTGACTTTGCTTGAACTAACTGCACATAAACACTGAGGCTAATATCTACTCTCAAAAATACTGTTGCTGCATATGCCAACTGGCTTGCATCATAAAACATATGTAGACTCCAGCTGTCTGTGTGATTCAATTCTCCATTTATCCACCTTGGAATCTTTATTTTTGTTAAGCATGGTAGTTCATTCACCCAACATAAGAACTTGGTTTTAATATTTGGACCTACTTTTGTATGTCAACCTATCTTGGATTCTCATTTTTCTTGCAACAATAACTTAGGGCATAATTCCACAGGACACGAAAACCCAATGGGGTCAAAACCACGATGAGCCATGGAGAGAATATTTCTTTTTGTTACAACTTCCATGCTAATGTTTGTCAGGCGCTCTGAACTAATCTCCAATATATCACTTACATGGTTTCACTTTAGGCTTTGCCCATAAGACTGTTCCAAAGAGTAACATGATGGAATATATTTTTATAGTGTGTTCCCATATTTTAAGATCGAATTTTCGTTCTAACATCAACTCACTTGCTTCTTGAATGAACGTATGTAGGTCTTGTTCATTCTCAACAGTAGTGACAAAATTGTAGACATAAGAGCTCTTCTTTAATTTCAAAACTGTGGGCTTGGAATAAGAAGTAGAATCATCACCCTTGAATAAAGCCTCCTGTGTATGATGCTCAATCACTGCACCTAGCAGAAAGGACTACAAGACACACAAAACACTAGTCTTTTCTGCCCATAAAAATCTTAAAAGATCTAGATCTTCTTTACACATACTTATTTGCAGGAAAGCCTTCTTAATATTGAATATATCACAAATTTTGTTCAATCTGAGACGTGTTAAACCTTATTTAATACATGCGATTAAATTAAGACCATTATCTAAGCAGTCATTCAATGATAGATTAAGTTTTTCTTTTGCCGAAGCATCAAAAACAAGTCTTACTTTGTTAATACTGTTCTCTTTGACAACATGCCAATGAGATATGAAGTGTCCATAGTTTCCTATCTTAGAATATCTGACAACTTCAATAATACCTTCTTCCCTCAACTCGTCTAATACTTGTTGATAAGCTTCGTAATAGCCATACGTCTTCAGTTTACTTACTGTCGTGTCTAGTCTTCTACTGGCCATATTGTAATTGGAAGGCAAGGGTGGGTGGCCCTCTATCCAAGGCATGTGGACTTCATATCGGCCATCCAAGTTCACTGTTACTGTATCAAGGAAGTTCTCCTTAGATTCTCGCTCAATTTTTTGTCTTGACTTCTTCTCTCCTGGATCCAAGATTCCTGGCACATATAGATTCCATAAATCAGCAATATTGGCATTAGCAACGAACATTGACGTCGCCATCATGGATTTACTCTCACGTGCCTCTCCTCTGGTGACCTTATCCATAAGAGTGCAACCCAGTAATGTTTCAACCGCAACTAGACCACATTATAGGATGTGACGCCCAACGGTTAGCAACTTTTCGGCCACATCAGCACCTATAAGAACCTCTGTAGGAGCAAGACCCAATGTATGTTATCTTAATGTGGTTGTCCAGTAGTTCTTGTGTCCGGGAACTTTCACTGACATATGATAGATTCCCACATATTGTTTGCTGATCCAATGCTTGTAAATTACAAGAATATTTGCCATCCAGGCTACCTAACCGTATCTGATAACACTCATGTTCAAACACAGCTGTTTGAACGCCACGAAGCAAGGCATGGGTAATTTTTTCCCTCTTTAATACAGAATATTCCATTTCCATAGCTGCACTCTTTAAAATGTAGGATTTCTTCGACCCTGTGTCAATAACAGCACGAACACGACGCGCTGTTTCAGCACCCCTGAGTTAAAAAACAAGATTTTATAGAAATACTTCATTAGTCGTATAGTTGGATCAAACATTCTCAAATACTGGGGTTGTCAATGCATGATTGGTTTCAGCTATGGGTTCATGGGATTTATTAAAACCTTCTTTGTTAGAAGCAAGATTACGACACATCAGAACAAGGTTCCTTTTCTCACCGATCGCACACCTTAAACTAGCTTTGCACCTCTTAGAAATGTGCTCCGTCCTGAAACATAATATGTAGCATCCATAACTATTCAATATTGGTTACTTTTAATTTAAAATCATTTTCTGTGCCTTAAAACAATCCTCACTTGCGTGCCATTGGTCTCAAAACACACAATTTCCTGTCCTTTTAAGAGTACCTTTAGTGTTCATTAGTCCAATGGCAGTAGGAACACTGTCTTCAACCTGGTACTGTCCTCGCTTCTTTCTTGTTTGTCTATGGTCCACTCTTACTCCAAAACCAGCTACTGCAAGGGAAATCCTTTCTTCTCCTTACACTTAATTCTTCATGCAAACCATGATATCACTCAGCCTACTTCTGATTGTTCCTTCTCCGTCAGGAAGTGCCGTACCAGTAGATATAGAAGTGCTGGAGCTCCTCTGTCACGCACGAAATAGTTCCTCTGGCATGTATGACTCTACCAAGGGGTACAACATATAAGCACATTTGTCGGTTGTAACACCAAGAGTATCCAAGTCTCCCAGGTAGGACTCAATTTGGTCGTATATTATGAAAAGTCGAATTCTCTCTGATGTTTGCAATGCATTGTGTAGTACTAGGTTTAGAAACTCTCTAACATAAACTTATATGAGAAAATCGTCGTGTCCAAATCGTAACTTCAAGCTATCAATCACTAGGAAGTGATTATCTTCAGTTTGAGGGAAACTTTCCACATAATCCCGAACAAGTGTACCAGGAATTGTTGCATGTAATAAGTATTGGAATTTATCCTCGGGAACAATATCACAATCTTCGTGAATCTTCTTGAACTGACTCCAGAATTGCAACCAAACCCTCACATCATCTCCAAACTTCTTTAGTTCAAACACTGGAAGTTTAAATTTTCTCTTACATACAGTTTTTATGCTAGCACTTACACTCGTGGCATCATCATCACCCACGTTCGTAACCTTCAAAGTTTTATTCCTACACACATTAAATTTCATCACATATTCATCAGCAGCTTAACTTTCTTTATCTAAATCCAACAATGTTTAACCTGCTTCTAGCATAAGGTTGAATATGTCTTTGTCTATTGCATTTAATTCACTAAACTACTTCTCCAGCAGGTCATAACAAGCTTGTATATTTACCTTGTATATAATATATCCAACCCAAGTTCCTCATTAAGTTTCGTTAATGCTCTAGTAAATGCACTACGCAAAGCAATACGGGCCTTTTTCTTAATTTCCATGATTAGGCCTACACTCAATTATAGCTCACAATTCACTCTTTTAACTCATAACTCTCCTTTCACGGTCACCATGAAATGTAAATTAAACTTAGCTACCCGCAAAGAATATTTATCACAGAGTTATTCTTCAAAAGACGTGAATTAAAACATAAACAAAGTTTACTGAATCTTAACTGCAATTGCATTGTTGACTTTTATAATACTTCATAGATAATTAAAAACCAAAGACTTAAACAGCCATGAGCAAAACATAAACATCACTAAAACAAAACTAGAATTAACAGCCCTCTTGATCAACTGTTATTACAACATTCAATAGTTACATGTCCCTCAAACTTATTTAAATTCATCACAGAATCTATTGTTTGTAGAGATAGAGTTTATATTACCAGGGAGGGAAAATTAACAAAGAATTAAATTATTGGTCAATGTGGTAAAACTTTGGTATGACAAATCAAAGCTCTTCAGATTGATTATAAAGTTCAGATTTTTTAAAAAGGGTTTTAGATGTATGCATGTTGGAGAAAAAGTTATTTGGCACTTGGGTTTATTGGCTGTATTTATCATTGTTGCTTTCAATTGTAAATTAAATGTTCAGATCAATACGTGTTTAGCATTATTACAAGCCTGATATTTGCTAGAAATTCTATCGATGGCCCTATTGTTAATTTATGTGAAAGCACCCTCATTGTAACTTCTCATATCACCATCGGTTATAAGGGTCTTGTCAACTACTGTAATCTATTTAACCATTACCAAGATAACAAATCTCGAGTTTCTAGATCTGAGTAACTCATCATTTATTCCATTAACTCTTTTTGGAGCCTTGTAAGAAACTGCCTCTTACACTTCGCAAGTGTTGTTGGGTGTCAAACCACTATGAGGAAAAACAACTCATTGAAATTGTTTGACTCGATGTTTTATCTTACGTGTTATAGCAAATAAACATCACTGATAAATGACTTATAGCCAACCCAATATGTGATCAGCTTTCAATACATTAGGCAATGATTGCCAAGATTGGTTGCTCTTTGAATAGATGTGTGTGTGTGTTTGTTTCTTTACCTTTTTAGGTAATCTAAACGAGATAAAACTATGCATACAATTGAAAATATGAAGATTCTCAATGTGTTTTTAATGACCAAAGTAAGGCTCTATTTAATAATATGACACTTGGTACATCATTCCACATCTGTAATTAACGTAGTATAGATCTTCACGCTCAATTATCACATTCGACTTCATCAGTGGTATATTTTCGAAATCCTGTCCACTCTATAAGAGGGTCCTTCTCATCTACTCTTGTTTAGCACTGGTAGTACAGTGGATCAGGATTGAAATCCGTGCAAATAGAGGCATATGTTTAATTTATGAATGTGTTTACACTTTCAAATTGATAAATTAGTGGCTGGGGATTGGATATTGTGTTTTTCCTAGTCTTATACTTTATTATAAGGCATATGAAGCTACGATACGCCAAGTAAGTCAGTAGTAGAAAATATATGGCTTGAATAAAAAAAACTCACCCAGGACACAGGTTGGAAACATTAATGGATGTAAAATGTTTAATTTATGTATGATGAATTCAGACCTAGCTACCAATTCAACACTTTCCCTTCGTCTTCTAGTTGTAAGGATACTCAAAGTTGATAATATTAAGTTATTTTTCATTGTGATAAATAAGAAAATGTAAATGTGTTTAAGAGTATACATACGATTATATTTGATTGTATGTGTAAAAAAAAATAACTATTGCACGCTAGAAACAAATATTTTTTATTTAATGATTTCTTTTTAAATATTAATCTTACTCTTCGCCTTTGATTCATATAGTAGCCGTGTGAGACTCACATTATTATAAAGCTTCACTTTCCCCTTGAAAAATCTTCACCTCCACACCACATCAAAATAAAACACAAGTACAGATGCAATTTAAAAATAACGATGAAATAAAGCCAACAACCAAAATAAAAAATAAAATTAATATCTTGTTAACATACCCCAGGCTGCTTCCTGGAAAGCCACACCCAAAAGGTAACACAAAGAAAGCTCAACAGTGGGTGCTAAAAAGAGATGGAAGAAGATGTTGATGAACCAAGAGGGAGGAAGGTCTATCAATGGAGGAGAAGAAAAGGTGATAGTTAAAATAATAATAATAATAATAATAAAAGAAACTCTTTTCAAAACGTAGGATAGCAATAAACAATTTACAAAATAAACATCTAAAATCAAGACTGAACGACTTTTAAAACTAGTTTAATAAAAGTTTAGAAATATCTCACACTAACATATTTTATTTGAAATGGTTGGCTGTATATAAATGTTGCATATATGTAATTAAAGAAAAAATACTATGATACATTTATTAAATAATCTATTTTTTAAATATATGTTATCTTACGATTAATTTATCTGTTGAAGAAATTATTCCATATTTTTTTAAAACGTTTCACATGTTTAAACCATATCTACAATAATAATTCAGATAGTTGAAGAAATTTGAAAATATATATATTATTATAACTGAAGATAAAAATGTAATTTAAATTGATTGGTTTAATTCACCATTTTTGTCAGGGACTTAAAAGGTCTCAGTGGAATATCGTAGAATGTTGCTAATGTAAGGTTGATAAAACTATATCTATGATATTTTCTCACCAACTCTCTGGCCATTTGATCAATCCAAGATAGGATATGTGTTAAATAGCTCATATATAAATGTATTTTTCGTTTATATCTAGTTAAAGAATGATCTTCTGGGGGATGATAATTATTCATTGATATATTTTCTTCTAACTCTGCTTACCCTGGAAACACATCGTGACACGTCACTGGCCTGAAAGGCTGGATGTTGCACCAGGATGTAGAGAGAGGATATGTCACCAGCTCACAGATGTAAATGCCTGGCAACGGGTTGTCGTATTTACAATATCGTGGCAATGGTTCACCAAACGAATCTTAACCATTCCTTTCCTGGAGCAGTATTAATATGTGTGTTATAATAATGACGGCTTGTCTGGGTTAAATCAATATGATGCCCCTTTTGTGGAAAGATTAGCCAGTACTAATGTACTATTGTCCAGGGGACGCCCAAATGTACTAATCGTACATCCTTTCCGTGGAGGCTATTTCCATGTCCCGATGAGATGATGAAGATAGTGAGTATGAAGGTGATAAGTGAGTATGATGGTGATATTGATTAAGATGGTGATTGTGAGTTTTAGTGTGATAGTGAGTGTGAGGGTGATAGTATGATGGTGATAGTGATTATGAGAATGATTGTAAGTATGATGGTGTGGAACCAGTAGAAATTCTTAGCTTAATTAGCCTAAAATTATATTGTCTTTATTTTCTATCTTATTCCCTTCTCCTTATTTGGTTTTTTCTTGGTGAAAATTTGCAGTTATTATATATTTAAAAAAATTTGTGGGATGCTCAGCTACTAAATTATTGTTGATCATCTCACAATATGTATTTACACATAAAAGATCAAAAGTTTCACAAACTTTCTTATCCAGTAATATGTATTAAACAGAATATAATCTTTTTCATAAATAAGACTTGAAGATTGTGTAACATTTAAAATAACATCTATGTATGTCGTCATAGATGTCTAAGCTACTATCACATAAGGAGAGGGGAATAAGAAAGATTTAATTCTATCATTAATACTCCTTACTAAATCAAATATGAAAATGATTGAAAACTAACTCAGTCTCTGTGGTAAAATTCTGGAGCCCATCAGAAGTATTCCCCTAGAAGAAAAATCTCCCGGCACCAATTGGGAAGCGAACCCGGGATCTCTATACTAGCATCCAGAGGCTCTTACCACTACCTCGCGACAGGTTATGGTTTTTAACGAATAATGAACACTTTGAGTTGTTTTATATGAATGTTTCAGAACCGTTGGTGCTTGTTTATGCCAACCCATGAACAAACTCTTAACTTCAGTTCTCATCACACTCTAGGATCACACGTGAAAACTAATATTAGTTTTTCTGGGCATTGATTTTTATTTATAAATAATTATCTTTAAGATATTATTTGGTTTTCATGGATAAAAAAAATATTTGTGAGAAAATTACGCCAATATTATTAACAATTTCCCCCTTTTCAGTGTAAATTAGGTTCAGGCTAGGCCTAGTGTGTAATAAACTGAACTTATCCCTTAATCCCCGTACATTGACGAGCCTTTATTAAAACTAATATAATTTCTGGTATGTTGATCAGAATACATTGGGATCCTTATCTTATATCATCTAATTCTAATGGATTATTATTATTATTATTATTTTGCAAATTCATTAAAATCCTTGTTATTTATTCACCTTGCTGGTTCAATTACTAAGCCACGCTTAGACAATGCTTGGTTTTCTATGTGTAATCCATGATTTATCGTCAATTCGTCATAAATTCGTCATTCGTCAATTTGATCGAACTGGGGTAGCTAAGGCGCACACCAAAAAAGCACAGCAAAACAAAGCAAAAGTGTTTTTGCCTTAAAGCAAAACGTTTTAATTCAAACCATTTTGAATTGGCAAAAAAACTGTTTTTGACAAAAAAAAAAAAAAATTCACAGCAAAACAAAGAATTGGAGGGAAGGGACCCGGCAGTTTTTTCCCACACTGTGGTACAATGTCTTTACGAGGACGTTGCTGTTGATTTCATTATTACCTGGTGCTTACATTTCTATGGCTATTTCCAGCCAAAGTTTTCCTTAAACCTCTCTGTTGTGATGTTGTTTGGCTGTCTAATCATACACCGGGAATCTAGCTTGTACCAACCTAAATAGCTTTTCAGGGTACAACTCCATCATAATCTATTTAAACAACAGCAAAACAACAATTACACCTTTCCCAGTCAATCAGGAATACTGGCCGTGCTCATACTGTGACCAAGATTGTACACTGTTGAGAGGACTCGCGCAACAGCAGACAGAATTGTTTTCCCTAGAAACACCGACCCGTGTTAAGGTCCGAATCATGACTATGACTGTGAGCTTTGCTATGCTTTGTTTTGCTGTATGGTGATTTTGCATTTTGAATGATGACGAAACAATTTGCTTTGACTCGCTTAAAAGCGCTTTTGATTTTTGACTAACTGGTGTGCGGAAATTTCATTTGAATACAGTGAAATAATGGTTTCGCGGCATAGTAAAGCATAAATGCTCTCGCTTTGTTTTGCTGTGCTTTTTTGGTGTGCGCCCAGCCTAAGCTATGCGCTTATTCGTAGTTCACCCATTTTTGGTTCGTGGGGCCGGCGCACGCCAGAAATGTTGAGCTTCAGTTGATCACGAGTGACGTTTGTTAGAAGTAGTATATTTATTTGTTGTGGATTCGATGAGCGACGATAGTACGACCACTGCAAGAGTAATTTTTACTATAATTGCGGGTAGCCAAAAGAACCTTATGGCTAGAACATTTCGTTTTTTATTTAATTATGAAATACCCAATGCTGTACGGCCCACAATCGAAGATCAAGCTTGAAACGAGTTATATTCTTTGATTCGACCCCTCGCTTGCGTTGTCTCCCTCAACGAATAAATCGCGAGCCTACGTGCATAGTGTAAGCCCTATGCAGCTCACTCCCACATCACGCACCACGAATGATTCGTTTCCTTTAATCTCTGATCAAAAAATGCTTCCTCAGTGAATATCCACGGACGCGAATGACGAATAACGAATCATACATAGCAAACACCAAAAATTTGAATTTAGCCATTCGCACTATTCGCGCATTGAACACGAATAGCGAATTTCGAACTACCAATCACGAATTCACGCTTAGTGTAAATCCAGCTTTAAGAGATCATAAAAGTAGAGAATCCTCTAGCATAATTTTCAAGTTGCTTTTCTTTTATCTCACTTTGTGTAGTTTTCTGCTGATTTAATCACAAAATTTAAATTTTATTAAATATGGAATTACTGTTTAATATTTATAACTGTCTAAGCAATATTGTAATTAAATTTAATGATATATTGTAAGTATTATTTATATACACATTTAATAAACGTAAATTAAAAGTTACATATACATTAATCATTTTATTAAAATATTACATAATCATGTAGAATACAAAGAAAGCATTGAGAGGAAACCATTTTATGTTTATCTTCACTGAACTAATAATATATAATATACATATTTTATTTGTATGCCCTATCGAACAAATTATATTTTGGCTTTCAGGTAGATCCAAAGACGGAACTGAGAAACCTTAGTATATATTCCAGGGAATACATGTTTACCCGTATAGTCACCCCAAGAAACTATACCAATTTGTTTAACGTCCTTTCCCCTCTTCACAACTAAAGGACCTCCGGAATCTCCCTAAAACGAACCACACACATGTAATTAATAATTCATTAATATTTTTTCAAACGCAAAACATTAATTTTATTACTCACACAATTGTTATATCAGCTCATGCTGTGGAAAAACAGTTAAATTAAAGATTACACCAAATACTGAGTTATTAAAATAGTGGTAACATATTCATAGCATACTTACTTAATTATTTACTATATGGCTTTAGAAACTCAAGACTTCATTGCCGCACTTACAAAAGTACCCTACCTATCCCTATCTTGAAATGGTTCTATCCAATCCATCTCATTACACCCTATCCCTATCTTGAAATGAATCTATCAAGTTCACCTTCTTACACCCTATCCCTATCTTGAAATAGTTACATCCAATCCACCTCATTACACTCTATCTCTTTCGGGTCCATTCCAATGTTATCCTCCCATCTGAGTCTGAATCTTACCACTGTTCTCTTCCTATTTGGTTTGCCACTCACCACCCAGAACAAGGTTTTAAGTTCTCCCATTCGCGCTGCATGTCGTGCGCACCGTAATCTACGAAACTTGATTATCTTGATAATGTTTTATGATGAGTACAACGTAGTAGCTTATATTTATGTAATCTACTTCTCTCCTCAGCGTCCTTGTACCATTTTGGTTCAAATATCTTCTTAAGCACCTTGTTTTTCAAATGTAATGTAATATGTTTGAAACCATACTCATATCTATAGATTGAATTTTACACAATTAATGGATTTTACAAAATGGAGAAAACTAACGTTTGTAAAATTAGCCCAACATTACTAGTGGAGCTTGGAAGATCGAAACAATCTTTATGCTATGTAAACAGCCTAATTTGTATGCGAAAAGGTTATACATTACCATAATAAATTAGTTGTACTGTTTCACGCGATTGTCAACCTATTCTAAGAGACTTAAGTTCAGTATAGTTCGAATATAGTATCAACATTTTGAGGGAAGGACGTAGAAATTTAACTATTATAGAGAGGTTGACTTGAAAATGAACGCTATATCTAAACATATTTATTTATCATTATTTATATTGTAATAATTTTTTTTATCAAAAACGTGTATTATATAAATTATATGGTTTTCTATCAATGTCTTCTTAATCTTGTTTACATAAATACAGTTAACATCAAGATGTATAAGGACTGTGTTTTTGTTGGGCGCCACCCCTAGTATCTAGGAGAAAAATAATAATTAAAAGAAAAAAAGAAAAATGTTTGCCTCGGTTAATTCAATCATTGGCACTACGACTCTCAATACTCGAGACCACTGGGTAAACTTAAAAACTAAAACATGAACAATTCAGATAAAATGGTTTGTTGGAACAAAATGTAATTTAGACAATAAAAAAATAAATGCATAAAATAACAATTGTTGGCACTTTTGTGGATTTATTATTGTTTTCCACTTCACCACATCCCAAGCTTACCTAAGGAATTCCGGGTAAATATAAATCTAAGTTAACAAAAGTATAGAACAGTATTGTTGAGACAAAACAAAACAAAAAAATATATATAATAATAAAAAAAAAAATTAGACATAAAATGAAATGTTAATTAATTATCTACGGTAGTCTGTCTTTCTGAAAGTAAATGCATTCTGATTTTATAGGAGAAACAAAAAAAAATTATAATAATTTATAGTTGAAGAGTTGGCTTGGCCTCACCACTGCATTAGTCCATATTGACACCAACTTGAAGATTTGTTACACTCTAGTAATTCGAATTATTATGCGAATTGAAACGAAAATAAACAATCTAGTTCTTGTACACACACTTAGATTTCCATTTCACCACGTGTTATTTAATTCACCACCTTTAATTCATTTTAAAATCATTTTAATTCGGAGCTCCACAGATTTGGCTCCATGTTAAAACCACTCAGAAGAATAAGACCTCCTCTCTTATAAAAAATCTTCCAAAACCAAATTTAAAAAGGTTCTATTCTATACTTTCAAGTCCAAAGAGAAAACAAATATATATAAAACCAAAAGATAAATATTGTCTATGGACTAGGGATAAAAATCAAATAAAATGCAGGTTTAACCAAATATTGAACTGTATGCAAATGAAAGTGAACAGTGTTTTTTCTTAAAGAATTAAATGTTTATTTCCATCTGTCAGAATTGAAAACCGCGCTTGTTTTGAGTTATTTACATCGAGCTTTGTTTCTTCTTTTACTCACTGGTTTGATAGAACTGCGCATGCGTTGAAATCAAACATGGCTGACGTTCATTATAAAAAAGTCAACAGACTTCTTAACAGGATAATTAAAATGTTTAATAAAAGGTAAGTGTTCTTCTTTAAATCAAAATTCCTTATTTAGATTATTTAAAACAATGTGTTACATTGTTCCGTCCTTTTATTTAATTTAATAGATGTAAATAGTATTATTAGTCAGGCCAGCAACCAGCGTGTGGCCTAACTTTGAAGTGCTTAATTTCACTCGAAAAAAAATTGGAAATTGTTCACAAAAAGTATAAAACATAGGGAAATACAAGGTAGGGTGGCAAATAACGTCACAATAAGGATTAGGGTGTGTGTGTTTGTGTGTGTGTAGAAATATGCCAATAGATGTTAAATGGGGGTAAAATAAGTGTACCTATTGAATTATAAAAATAACAATTTACAATAGAGTTTTATATAATATTTAAAATGCTTAGTGTCGTTTTGAACAAAAATGTTGTGTGTTTAAATGTAGAATAAAGAGCCATAAATTATATAAGTATATATAAGTATTGTACCGTACATGTGCAATCCTAACTTTGAAAAGTCAATCAATCATTTCAAATGAGATAAACCAAATTTCAGGGGTTTTAAAACCTCTTTACCATCCTAACCTCCCGCTCCAATTCACTATGGTCAGGATTATGGGATAAGTTCATTTCTAATAAAAGGCACTTAAAAAATAACATCTGTGCTGAGAAAATATCATGAAAATAATGACAATTTGAATTGTTGTAATAAACAAAAAATAAATTTAACTGTACTATTTAATTTTGAGCTACTAATAACAGATCATATACATTAATTAATAATACATATATATTTTGCTACTTAAACCTAAATTCAAGAACAAGTTTGGAACGGTTTAATTTAGGAAAAGTTTAGGCCTAATTCATTTCAAGTTATCCTTCAGACCAAGTTCTAATCAAACCAAATTTGTTCAGTGTTTGTACCTTATAAGAATCTTTTCCCTTCCTCTCGGCGCAGAGCATGTTACTGGTGATGGCATTTACTCCAGATAGTCTTGGGTTGTCTTCGCAACGCCCCGTCTCTAAGATGTCAACGTTAGTATGCATCAAAATAGAAGTGGACCCTTCCATATCCTTGAACAATATCACTTTCATTGAATAATTTATTGAAGATTTCAATTCCAACACGCCTTCTTCAAAATGGATATAACGTTATCCTTACTAAGAAACCATTAAATGTTAGCTGGAATGTTTTCATAGCAATTCAAACTACTCAGAATATTTTTTTTTATATTTTAAGATTCTAAAAAATATAATTATCGTAGTAACACCTCCATGTGACTAAGCATTCTATAAACATAGACTGGATAAGAAAACCTGAGTGCACTTTAGTGATGCCATGGACTTTAGTTATTCTCGGTTAGCAATGAGCTTTCTCTCGCCCTATCCTGGTTATTCAAAATCAACACATATACCTTTCATTTGTTTTAAGTTACTATGCGTGGCTTATAATATATTGTGTGTATACCATCAACATTATCATCATTAAAGTATTCATTATATGAATTAATGTTACCATTTATACTCAAAATATATTATTTATAGAATTATAATAAATATTACTGCATACATATATAGTTTTAAAATAACATAAAACTGTATAAAAGTTAGTGGAGAATCAATAAATGAGGCTGGAGTTTTATATATATATATATATATATATATATATATATATATATATATATAAGTTTACAAAATTATATTTGAAATCCATCTACTGTTAACAATACTATATCTGACACAAGAAGGTGGCTTAATCTGATATATATATAAGCTCTATATAATGTCAATCTAAAATAAAAATAATTAGGAAATTATTTTACACCATTCGTTAGCCCTGAAAGGTATTATCTTGCATTGTTCCACTATGGACCTATCTCTATCTGGCCGCAGGTCCATTCATTTTTTTCAGTGAACTTAGACCACCTATGCTCCTTGTCCTCTACCTCCTCCTTCAGCTCCCAAAATATTCTTCTTTCATTTAATTCATCAAATATTTGGATATTCCTTCTTCCTAAGCTCCTCTTTCCCTCAAACTTTCCTTTACACAGAAGACAATTATATCAGCTAGCATATTTCTCTGGCCAAAGAAGTGAACCAAATTTATTTTAATATTAATGTCGAAGAGATTAAAATTTCAAATATTTTATAATACATAATTGGTTTTGACAAACTTGGACGGATATTGTTATTACTTAATTTTTTGAACATTTTTAAAGTTAAACTATCAATTGATTTAGCTTAGCCTAAGCCAATCACACAAATTAATCAACAAATGTAATTTAGGCGGTTCAAGGGCTGTGGAACAATTTTTGTCAAGGAAAGGGGGAAAATTAGGTTATGTTACAGTTAAGTTAGGTTGAGTAAAAAATACTAGGGAAGAAATGAAGATAGGTGGGCCTAAATGACGTTATGCCCATGTTAATCAAGGTTTAGTAAAAACAAAATGTGGAGGGAGGGCAATGACTGGGAGAACAATATAGATTAAAACCAAATTAAATATGGTTATGCTGTAGGATTTATTCGTTTTAACAAATTATTATTATTATTATTGGTTTGAAAAGATTTTTCAAATATTTTTTGATTAAGATTAAGATATAACAATGCAATTTGTATATTATTCCCGTGTCCAGGTGTCATTTTTATATTCTCATAATTAAGAAAAATATATTTTTAGAATGAACAGTGACCAGTACACTGTTCAAGGTGATTTTCGATTAAAGCAAAATTGAAGTGCAAATTCTAGCACAGAATTGAGCTTTTGTAACGGGAATTAAAATGGTTAATAAATGTTACAATATTATTTTCAAGAGTAGAATCATTGAGCAATCCAATTCAGTGGTGGATTAAGTAGAGTTATAGCATGAATGGCTGGGACATTCGGGCATCAATAGCTCTTCAAGACCAAGGGAATATTATCGGTGTTAAATGTGATCAACATATACAAGGTGTTTTGTTAGTCGTGTAAATTTGGTAAGACACACTGACTGCCGTTTTATGGAAATCTTAGTCCTCATGCAAGTAACCCTGGTGAGTTTATACACATTGGTGTGTGTAGGAAAATGCCAGTTACTTTAGTTGCCATTTAAGGACGACTGCACTTCTTTTCGTTTTGTTTATTTTACTAAGTACAAAAGCAATGTTTTTGATACGTTCATACAATTCTATCAAATGATAAAAACGCAGATAAGAAACAAAATAAAAATACTTGAGAGTGACAATGATCACGAATTTTAAGAAAACATGGTTTATCTGCACGATAACTGCTTTGCTGAACAGAATGGGCGTATCAAGTTGGAAAATAAATCAATCGGAAAATGTGCCGGGATCGTGTTGATTGATGGAAAACTCCCAGAGACAATGTGGACTTAGGCAGTAGATTTGAGTATTTACATTTTAAATTGACAGCCATGTATGGTAAACAATAACTTGACACCGTTAGAGATGTTTACTGTAAAAGGTAACCTTGAAGCACTAGCGTAAACTTGGATCAGACGTTTATGAGCCCATACCCAAACAATCCCTTACAAAATTTGAAAGCAAGGCTAAAAAGGAAATTTTTATTGGTAATGGTGGTAATATTTCTAACTACAGATTGTATCATCCCAATACAAGGAAATATATATTAGCTCAGGATGTTGAATGTAATAAATAAATGAGTAAAAGGGTGATCTAAATATGGTTTGTAAGTTGAGGAAGGACTTAAATTGACTAAAGCAGTCTTCACGCTCCTAGAATAATAAAGTCCTGTAATTTTTAAAATCATTTGAATTCAAGCTATTGTAATCGAGAGATCAAAAGCGATAGAAAAATAAGTAATAGCTTTTAAATAAACAAGGATACCTTGATTGATTCCTGAACATGTTATCTCTGCAAGATTGCCAACCGCAAGTAGTACCAGCTGATCAAAATGAAGATATATATCAAATTGATGGAAAATATAAATAGATCCTCGACGTACCTTTTCGTGAAGCAGTTGCAAGCCTGATATTTCTTGCAATAGTGACACGTCCAGATATTACGTTCGCGATTAATCAAACAAGCAATTTTTTTTTAAATTAACCACAAGATATTCACTGGACATCAGTTAAGAAGATATTGCGATATCTAGCCGGGACTAGGAGATACGGTATTTGATATTATCAACCTGAGTTAACGGTATATTCAGATGCTGACTATGCTGGGGATGAAACAACAAGTAGATATACAACTGGATATATCAGTATTTTAGGAGGAACACCACTCACCTGGCCATCTCATCGACAAGGGTGTGTCGGTAGGTCTACCACAGAAGTTGAATATATTGCTGCATCTTCAGCAGCTTAAGAAAACGTGAGATTAAAAATGATGCTCATGGAACTTGAGCTGATCTCCAGTAAACCTACCACTCTTTTCGTGGACAACCAAAGGGCCATTAGGTTAACTAAGAACTGTGATCATCGCAAAATGACTAGACGCATTGATGTTAGTTACCATTATGTGCGCAAGAGAGTGAAAAACAATGTTATAGTTGTTCGGTATGTGGTCTCTGGGAACCAGCTTGCAGAATTTTAACTAAGTATTTGAAACAAAAGAAATTTTTTACGAATCGTGAATCCGTGTCAATTGTAGATCAATGAACAAAGATATGGAGTGTTGAATACATGACTCACGTAGGCTTATTGATTTGTTCATATAGTGAACTTATGAAATAGGCCTAGATATTAAGGCCTATGACACTTCCAACTTCCCAAGTTTTTTACATGTCATTAATACAGTTACAACGTAGTCTACGTCTTTATGTTAACACATTAAATTTGATACGAATGGTTTTTAATTCTAAATCTTAACAAAAAGCAGGAGTTTAGTTCTGTCTTAACCTTTTCGGAAGTTTTCTCGTTCTTGGTACTGTTGGTTCTGAAAGGATCATTATGTATATTTTTTTACCTCTTCCCAAATAATATCAAATTCAGTATTTTATCTTTTGCATATTAGACATAATGATACCGCATTCACCGCTTTTTTTGTACCAACTATTGCCTGAATTTTACTTTGTAGAATAGTACTGAGATTTTCAATCAATAAAAACACCATATCAATATATTTATAAAAAAAAACTCCCATTAGAAATCTGATCTCGAAGTCCACATTCCTTAGAACTAACATCACTACTCTCACAATACAAAGAGTCTAGAAAATCTAGTACAGCTGTATACAGGCTTAGAACATCAGTTAATTTATATTCTCATACGATTAAACGAGTTGGACTCAAAGGGCGTGGTCCCTCATTGGTCAAATTGTGCTATTTAGCAATTTGGCAAACACTAAATACCAATTGGGAGAATCTTTGGCATCTACTCCTATATCATTGCCCACTGCAAACAGTCCTGAATCATAGGAATATTTTATTCACAAAACATAAGTCTGGTACTAATAATTGTTTTCATTTTTCTTCATTGTTTTACTCCTATTTAAATTCAAAAAGCCTCTATTCTATTTTGATATTGTGTTATGATCTAAAAAAAATAAGGATTACTAATTTGTATTAAAAGGATTAGTATAATCAATCTTTTTTTGGTCAGTGGTCGCAAATTTATAAGTAAATTGTTAAAAAAATTGTTTAGTACCCTTGAATCCTCTGCTCCACTGCCTCCTGCCCCTCTTGACCCCTTACCCTTGTAAGAAAGTAGGGGAGGTAATTTACCCATGCCATTCCCTACTCCAGTTTTGGCGTTTATGAGCTGGTTTGTGGAATCTACATCCAAAATTAATAATACATGAGTTATTAAAATTTGATGATTTTAAGTACCTAGATTTTCTGAAGTTTACAGGTTCGAGATATTTGTTATTGTGGAACAGATAGATCGGATACATTATATACCCATTGTTACATACAATTAGGTTAACTGATCATCTAGTGTCAACATAGTATTTAATACAACATTAATTTTGAATATGAGAGTATTCCTCTACCATTTAGTACATATTATTAATTTTGATAAAAACTGTCACTCAATACTAATTTGACACTCTGAACTATTTATAATAAACAAGTATTTGATAAGAACATAATTAATATATACAATGATTGTAAATAATGCTTTTATAAATCATATTGAAATGACAAGCCTCCTTTATATAATATTTGCCCCCCTCCTCCCATATATAACATTACTTTCTAAGTAAAAGAAATTACTTACAAGATCATCAACTTAATTTGTTTTTAAGCTCTCATTTTGTCGTATTGGCCTTCTCAGTCTTCTTTGAAAATCCTCCCAAAATTGTATGAGCCACTGGCACAATTGACACATTTGTCACCAAGGTTACCACACAAGTGTGTTGGTAAGCCCCTAATCAGTCATCCAGGCCTTGGTCGGCTGGATAATATTATTACTATTATCATTTGTCACCAAGGTTACCAACTTACCGGCTTGGTCAGTCCCCAGCCAGCCACCCAGGCCTTTGTCCCTACTGGGGTGATTTCCCCTTGATCCGGGAGTCTAACGTACTTCACATACTTATTCTTTGAAAATGGTTCCGCTACCTGAAATTAAATCAATGCTAGAAATAATGTGAATTTTTGAATTTCAAAATTTTACCTTTTAATGTTGACATGAAATGGATTATTTGTTTATGTTAAATTTAACCTAAACAAGAGTTAATTGAAATATTACTTTCAATTGTATAAATGGATAATGATGACTAAAATATAGGCCCTATCCATTTACTCACAATGCATTCGAAAAATTGTGTCTTTCTCTAAAATTATACAATCGCAACGTAAGTTGTCTACAGATTGCAGTCTGTGTCCTTACGTTAAATTTATCATATTTTAAAACTAAAGCTAAAGTGAAAAGTTTGTTAGATTTAGCTATACATCTCATTGTAAAGATTTTTCCAACTCTAAATATATTCACATAAAATCAAGAACATAGTATCTTATACCAATTTAAAAATTTCATGATTCCACATATCTTCACACAAAATACAATTTAGACTCTTTTCTTGTTCATGTATATTTAGCCTATAAAGATGTTTTGTTTTAGCTAGTTTCAATGTGAGCTCAAGTTTTTAATTCCCTTAAAGTAATGACAAGAAGTGAAACATTTATTGTTATTTATAATTGTATTGTAATTGTAGCATACTATTTTTCATTGCCTAACGTAATGTGGGTAATTTGGTTAAGAGGTGTTCCTAAAAACTTAATAGAAAGTACCTGAATTAAAGCAATGTCGTTGTCTAGATGCCAGTAATTAAAGCCATGATGAACGATTATTTTTGTAACATGATGTACAGTACCATTTATCCCTTTGTTCAGTGTTCCAGCTCGCAGTTCATAGGTCTCGGATTCTCTGGCGGAACTGAAAATGTGGAACATTGAATTAATCTATATCTATACTAATATTATAAAGGAAAAAGATTTGATTTTTTGTTGTTGTTTTTGTAATGTTATAATAACAAAGACTACAATAAGAATTGAAATGAATACTAAAAGTTGAATAGACGAAAATGATGTAAATGTGTAATCAGTTTAATAACAGAGATTGAGCAATCTACTAAAGTAAACAATGATATGGGATAGAAAGTGGACTAAAAATACTGTGTACAAACATAGTTGGCATATTTAAATGAAATGCAGGTCAAATTAAAAGTATAAAAAGTATAAATAAATATAGTTAATAGGAAATACATATAAGTGTTGACTAATTAAAATACACTTAAAATTAGTTTAATAGAATTAGAAACTTTAAGCTCATTTAATTTAAAATATCTAAATCTAAGTTCATAAAAACATTATGTATGATATGTAAAAATTATCACAATCTTGTTGTTGGGATTGACTTCCCTTACTCCTTTGTTATTGATATTCCTGTAATGATGATGTCTACAGAAGTTCTATTTTACAGACATGTTTCGGTGCTAACAATTAGACGCACCATAATCATGGAGTCCGAAGGGTGGTGGGACACGATGAGATCGAACCTAGGAAGCGGACTGAAGTCCTGGATGTAATGGATGAACTCAAAAACTACTGGACCGATTTTAAAAATTCTTTCACCAATATAAATCTACATTATCAGCGAGTAACATAGGCTATATTTTATTTTGAAAATTTAATTTATTCCTCATAAAAATGTCGATAGTATATTATATATTCGTTGGAAAAAAGTTGTTGAAGGGAAAGTGGGGTTGGTGAAGGGGGCGGGGGTGTAGGGGTGAGGAAAGAGGAATGAGATGAAAATAGGAGGGAGGATAAAAAGAGGGAGGGGGCTATACAGTGATGGCATGAATGTATTTAAAAAAAACATTAGTTAAAAAAAGTTTTGTTTTTATATTGACATGATGGATGATTTGAAGCTTTGTTTTACAGGATTCCTTACAATATTTTTTTTAGGGGGAAAGGGGCAAGTTAGTTAATATACAGGTAAATCAGAAGTGTATTTTCTACGGGTTTGATTTTAATATACATTGTTCTAGTTCATGATTTTAAATTATTACGTCCATAAAGTATAAATTTTTCATGATTAGGTTTTTCCAAATGTAGCTTGAACCACAGTTAGAAAAATAATCCAAACATTGATACGCGCATAAACTTCATACATTTAAATTATTATTTATTATATTAGTTGGATTCTATTACTTCCTTTAATACATGCCACGTGTCTTGGATAGTGTGAGAGTGGCTGTAAGTCGTTTATGGTAAATTCACAATATTAATTGATTTGTAAGTGATGCACTCTAATTACTATTTATTAACATGCCTATTTTTTATTATACTAATTTGACCTACGGCAAATACCCGAGCGGCTAACTTGAGATGTTGATAAAATATTGACAAAAACATGACTCCTAAGAGTTGATCCGGGAGCACCCTTGGCGCAAGCCCAGCGAGACAGGAGTAACGAGTCTTACTCTACTCGACTCAACTGACATTTTTAAAAATATCAAGAAACCAATCCCATTGGTCCTCATAGTCCAACATGGACCCAGTAGCATAACTGTCTTGTACCGTTAACTGCGTTACCTGTGTAGTCCAAGACAAGGTAAGAAAAACACCTCTCTTTACAGCTTTTAGGGAAACTACCGGTTGTGACTCTCACAATATTCCTTAATACCTGGCTAGCAGATTATTAACCTTGAAATACCCCATTACTGCCTACAAGGTTGCTAAAAACATCTAATTTTCTAACGCGTTAGTAAAGAATTGCAGCAACATATATAAAACAACTATACCCATTCAGTGAAGTCAGTGTAACGGTATCTATCAAAGCCCTTGTATACATCAATTTGACTCTTAATTAGCCGGTAACATTAACTGTACTATCTGTATCCAGATAATTGAAAATAAATATAGTACAGATTAGTATGCATACAATATTTTCAAATAATAGCTCACTGTCCATTAATATAGAGGGTGACCTAGTGGTCTAGGGGTAAGGTGTCGGACTTCTGTGTTGGGTGTCCGGGGCTCAATCCTCTGTCCCGGCACAGATTTATCTGATGCCAAACCCTTCCTTCACCTCTGACAAGACATCTTGTGAATGTGGGGAATGCCAAGCCTCCACCATGGTTCGGATTCCACGTTAAACTGTAGGTCCTCCATTAGCGTAAGTGCGTATAACCCGTACGGGTAGTGGGACGTGATGCTAATAATAATAATATTTATATAGATAGTATTTTTACCTAAGTTATCGTTTAGTATTGAATCATTTTGTTAAATCAAATTGATAATTACAATAGAGTATTTAAAGTTTTAGTAGTTTTTAATAATCATACAAGTTTTCATGTTACTATTAGTTTATTAAATCTATGTTAAGCCTTTTGCATATCATAGAATTTTATTTAAAAAATATACATTTACTCTTTATATCAAAGAAGAGAATAATATGTGTCTGGTGTGATTAAACCTCACGCCTTAAATTGTACAACTCACACATCAACACAGTGAGCCGCTGTTAAGGCCCAATAATCGCCGATAGCTGAAGCTCCACAAAATTGGTCACCGTTGGATTCTAAAGACAGCTGTAATAACAATACACCAACGTTATTAGTATGAGATTGCATTTTTATATTATGTTCTTTTATCATACAATATTTAATTCTAGGATTATCAACTTAACAGAAAAAATAAATTACCCAACGAAAAATGCAATATATTGAGATGAGTATTGATTAATTATTACATTTGTCAAGTTTTTATTTTGTCTTAATTTAGCACCGCGTCTAACTACACGTTCGGATTATACGATTAAGTACTAATTACGCTAATTGGTTTAGGAATTGGGAAAATCAAATTTAGGTTATGTAAATCCACATTTGCGTGGAGAAAGAGTGGAAAACCATTAAGGGAAAATCACTCCCAGTTCACGTGACCTAGATTCGAGCCTCGATTTCCCCGTCCTCGTCAGTCTAGCTCAACACGAACCTAGCCCGTTAGCTAACTATGCCACTGAAGTAGGTCTTTGTCAAGTTGTTTGATATAAATACAAATAGTACTTTTCGGGAATTTGACAGTAAAAACCCATTGTTATAATTGCTCAGAATATTAATTTTGGAATAAGCCAAAATTTAAATTTGAAGAGGGAAGAGCATGGTCCAGCTATTGAAATTATCATAATATATTGATTGATATTTGGTGGTGTGCTCAAATTTAAGGTGGTTAACTTATTACTGTTAAATTATTCACGAATATTTCTTTTGTGTATTAATATTTTTTGCGTAAATCAATAACAGTATCAATATACCTTTGCTATAAAGTATAATCACTAAATAAACGGGCCATAAAAATGTTACACCAGGCAATGTAATAAAGTGTCCCGGCTCTTTACTTTGATAATTTTTGTTTAGAATTAAAACATCTGTTGTATGGCTCATACTGGTCCCTAGATCTTTAACCTGGGGTTGTAACGGTGGTTTGAATTTGTTGACGCAAATGATTCCAGTTTGAGTTTACTCTCAAATATTTAGTAACAAAATGGTTCATGGAACACACAAATAAACAGGTACTGTAGGTTTTATGAAATTCCTATTTCTAGTGTTAATTATAGTTACCAAATCTGATCTTACATTACACTTCTCTTCCCTTCATTTGCAATTTCTTATATCACATATTTATTTTTGAAATATTTCCCAATTAAACATAAAAACTGAATAATTTATAAATAGCACCTAATTTAGAAGTTAGACCATAGGTTAGTTAATTATAAGCTTTTGAGCCTAGTTAAATAAGCAAAACACCATTGTTTAAGTTATTGTATCCTTCACTTTACTCACTATGAACGGGTATTCACCCATTTTGGATGGTTTTCCTCCTAAAACCTTTTCTATGCCCTTCAGAGAAGCTGGGAGTGAACCGCATGTGGATTCTGAAAGTTAAATTACATCCTATAACCTATGCTATCTGTACTAAGTCTTAAATATTTTAACATGTTTAAACAAATATGTTATTTGCAATTAATTGGTATACACATAATATGATAAATTAAATTTATTTTTATATTTTAGCTAGTAGAGTAGCCAAGCGTGTAAATATAGGGACATATCATGCTGAAATGTTTAGTTTGATAGGCTTATTAATTTCTTATCAAGCTTGGCAGGACCTGTATTAAAATCAGATTTTTTAAATCAACATTAAGTTTTCACATTCACAACATTTAATTAAATTTGATTTACCTAAAGAAAATTAATCTACATATATTTTACACTAAAACATATTCCAGTAATGTTGTGTTTTCAACAAATTTATAATTAGTAGTGAAAAAATTAAAAATAGTTTTAAATTTGTGGCATGTATATCTTGGGGGACTTAGAAACTAAAAAGGTTATAGCTAGGCCAATATCAAAATTTAAAATAATAAACCTATTAGTTTGATTATTTAAATCAGTGATTTACCGAGGAGGAGTGCTTAGAGGATTTAATCAGCCACCACCACTAAAAGTATTTTTGATAGTGTACTATTTTATCTAAGGAACCAGGAGTTCGAGCACTTCAAGTACCCGGGAAGTCTAATGACAAAGAATATCTAATGCACCAAGGAAATTATGTCAAGGATCGCCATGCTCAGTTTCAAAAAGAAGAGATTTCTACTGACTAGCAAGTTGAGTTTGGAACTAAGTAAGAAAGTGATGAAATACTACATTTGCAGCATTGCACTGTATGGAGCAGAGTCTTGGACTACTAAGAAGATGAAAAAGTAAAATTTGTAGAGTTTTGAAGAGTGGGTAAGAAGAAAACCATTTTGTATGTGATTCATCAGTGTAGAGCAAACTGGATCATGCCCATGCTTAGGAGGTGCTGTCTTCTACACGAGATCATAGAAGTCAAGGTTGAGGGAAAGAGGTGTTTAGGAAGAAGTAGGGTTCAAATATTGGATGACTTGAAGATAATAAGACAGTTCTGGGAACTGAAAAAAGAGGCAGAGGACAGGGCGTATTGGTGGTCTAAGTTCACGGACAAAAGGAATGGACCTGTCTTAAGAAATAACACCTAATACTGTATTATTTTATCCTTGCCAAGCCTAAGCTTAAACCTCAACTTATCGTAGTCTTATAATATCAAAAACTCTACAAATGCAATATATTTCTTTTAAACATTTAAATTGCTTAAAGAATTGGGCTTGGTGGCCTTGCTCTTGAAACGAATCACTTTTGAGGAACTCCACAAAAATCACCACAGGTAAGAAAGTCCCGTAAAAGAGATTTATAGATACAAACTAAGTCGGAATACCATGCCATTAAATATATACAAATATTTAATAATGTAAGTAACATAATACATATTTAGGCATAGCTTTCACGAAAGTAAGTACTTTTATGATTTTACTAACTATTTTTAATTTAGTGCATAAAATTATAGAATTTACAATCTAATTTTAAGGTTCATAATATAATTGCCCTAATTATCATTATCGATTATGTATAAAATATTGTAGATTGGTCAGTCATCTCACATATACAAGTGTGAATCTCTTAGATATACTGTAACAAACTGTATGAAATTGAGAAACTCGGGGTGGATATAACATGCTTTCAATATGTTTAGGTTAATTGACTACCAAGCGTTGAATGTCGTCCGCTATAAACACAATTAATACAATTAAGAGCCCATTTCAGAGCGATGTATTTGCTGGTTTGCATGACCAAATTACGTAGCCTATACAGCTTCGTAAAAACATCGAAGGAACAAGGGACTTGTTTTATTTTATAAAGGAAGGATGTAAAATTAAGACCGGATTCTAACTTTTTTGTTTTTTTACTTACTTTACTTTTTATCATTTGTGAAAATATGTTAAAATTGAATATTTTTGACAGAGCCTAAGAAATGTAATAACGCAGCGTTTTTGTTTTCTATAAAAAGAGTTACAGCTTTTAAATTCCTTAAGACCAATATCCTATAAACATATTTATAATCCAAAGCTTAATTATCGAGTAATTTGTTATCTACTTAGAGGCTGTAGCGCTAAAATCTCGCCCCTTGTTACTAGGGCTATCTCTGGACGGACCACTGAACTATTGAGGGGTGGAGCCAAGAGTTGGTTAGGCCACTCTCATCTGTTACCTTGCTCCGGCTGACATACAACAGATTCCTACACCAATCATCACTAAATAAAACAAGCCCATACCAAAGACTGTCTAATTCATTAATTATGTACTTTTCATTAAAACAGATATTAATTATTGTTTATAATGTATTTTACAAACCAAAGTTGACGTGAAACTGTACTATCATTCGATAATATAAAGTATGGTTGCTAAGTATAGAAAAATTAAGGATTAATACCCACTTCAGTGGTAGAATGGTCTAAGGTGTCACTATCGTGTTAGATTGGCCTGCTGCTGACGGAGAAATATGGGTTTGAATCCCAGTCATATCAATTGAGGGTGATTTTTTCTAAACTGTGTCCCACTCTTCTTCCAAGTGAATGTGGGTAGATTACCTCTAAGATTCTTCCTTTCTCATCCCTACCCCACTAGAGTAATTATCATCTATGCGTATAGCCTAAAGAGGTAGTAACAAATGATATGTTGTTCGCTGTAAATTATGAATTATCGTCCCCAATCTCTGTTCACTGTGTGATCAAATGCTTAGGCTTTTCAGCGTTCATTTATATTCTTAGTTCCTTATTATCATTCTTTAAAATGTCTGTGTGTTTGCAATAATATATATATATCAATAATATTTAAATGTATTTCGATGTCTTAGGTATATTATTGTACGAGTGCACACTGTATTTGAAATTTAACTTATAGCTGCATTAAGTAGATATAAGTTAGTCACCTCATATTAGTTGTCAAATTATTATATTGTTGCCTTAACATTAAATGGGAATTTATTTTAGGCTTAACTGAAATCCAGATTCTAAATCTATTTAAGTAATTCATATGAATCAAGCAGTAATAATGAGCCAAAATTATGGTATATAAAATGTCATAAAATATTATTATTATTAGCACCGCGCCTTACTACCCATTCGGGTTATACGCACTTACGCTAATGTGTAATGGTAGGGTGATAGTGAGATGAAATGAAGGACCTACAGTTTAACGTGGAATCCGAACCACGGTGGTGGCCTGGCATTCCCCACATTCACAAGATGTCTTGTCAGAGGTGAAGGAAGGGTTTGGTAATCAGATAAATCTGTGCCGGGACCGAGGATTGAACCCCGGCCGCCAGCACAGAAGTCTGACACCTTACCCCTAGACCACCAGGTCACCTNGTGAAGGAAGGGTTTGGTAATCAGATAAATCTGTGCTGGGACCGAGGATTGAACCCCGGCCGCCAGCATAGAAGTCTGACACCTTACCCCTAGACCACCAGGTCACCTAAAATATTATTAAACTAGTTGAATATAAAAATGCATTGTTAATCATACATATTTCCACAAGGATTTTATACATAATTTAATATCTTACCTTGCATAAAATACGTGGAGAACACCGCCAATAGTGCCAAATGCATCTTGTAGTAGTTTTCTGTTTGACTTGACTTTACTGAAACATAACTCGCTATTTTCTTGTCTCGTTTGAGAGATGTAAGAGGAAATTGTTAGAACAATCTTCAAGTGGTCAAGTGGTACACTTAATTCTTGGTGTAGGTGTGTAGCGTGTGGAGGGGCTAGGTCGTTCCAGGAGAAAGTAATTATGTTTTATTACACACGCCGCTACAAGGCCACATTGACAAAAGAAACTTGAAACGGTCATTGATTACACTCCACTAATCTGTCCCACAGTCAATCCAGTGGCGTATGAAGGATTGTGAATAAGAGGGGGCTTACGGTGGAGATATAAGAAACGCACGAAAATGTCAGTGGTTTTACAGTTTTTATGGCAAAACAATTTTCTGCCAAAATAAATAAAATATTGTTTCATTACCAGCATAGAGATTAAGTTTATACAACCTGGCATAAGATGAAAAACATTTTAACTAAGAGAAAATGTTGTCATTACATTCACGGCCTACAAACCCAACTTAAGGATATGTGTTTATTTTAATATTGGATTTCTCTAAATATTATTAAAGAGGTTTTTGATAGTTTTTTCCGCCTAATAGAGGAAGAGGATTAATAAAGAAATATGAATGAATTGTTTCTAAAATTAAATAATGTTACAGGAAAACTAACCTGTTTTATTTTAATATTTTTATCTATACGTTAAATACGAACATTTGTAAGAGATTTATCGTTAGGATGATTCATTACGTAAGAAGAATAATTAAGTTAACAATAAATAGATTTATTATAGAAAAACATAAATGAGATATAATATTAAGATAGTTATACAAGATTAATGCTGGTTGAACAATTGAACGTGTAACATATGAGTTCAGGAAAACAAGTGAACATATCGTAAATCACGGTAAACTTTACGTTAAATAAAAGAAGTGTTGACATATAGCAAGTCCAAACTATAGGATTGTCTTGCCGCTGCTCGGGTAGATAAGCGTCCAAGACAGCATGGTCAAAGGAAGTAGGCAGTAAGAGCCTATTCACTATCAAAACAGCTGGTCAAGCGCCAGGCTACTGTCAGTAAGGTCTAAAAGGTAAACAATAAAATAATTACCAATTACCAATGAAAGTTAACTGTAAATCCTATAAGTTTAGAGTTACTATTATATACATATCTTGAACCAGATTTCTTGATTGGGAATTAAGAAAGTCCTAGAGCTACATTGTATAATGAATTATATGAGAAAGGTTTGTTAATTACATTAGTAGATGGCTAGAAAACAGGCGTCAACACCAAATAGAACTATGGCCTATAGGTACTGACAGAGCACTCAATAGTACATTTATACAATAACCCATTCCCTAGAGTTCAACTTTACTTTAGTACACACTAACATTTAATACTTAGTCAATAGAAGCAAACGACGGGCTAAAACTAAAGTCATTATCTGCACGGACCCCATAATGGAAATTACCGCCTTTGTATCTGGCGGTCCCAAGAATTACGCTTACCGAGTTTGTGTTGGCGGTAATCCTGCCAAAACAAAAACGGTGTGCAAGGTTCGCGGGGTCACCATAAACTATGGCAACCGGAAAGATGTTAATTTTGACGTTTTGAAAGCGATGGTCAATGAACAGGCTGCGGAAAGATACATACAGATACCGCACAAAATTGTAAGAAAAGGTCTTGCGACTGTATGTACCGTTTCGCGGACTAAAGTTTACCGGCCCGTGTACACCAAACGGCGGATAACCGATGATTTTAATACGTTGCCGTTTGGGTATCAGAGTCCTTGTAAACGCACTCGCCACGAATAAAAGGTGATCATTTAGACGGGCTGAATAATCATCTTTTTTTTATTTCACTCTAGACAGTTCCACTGACATACCATTTTTCAAAGATTTGAAAACTATTTTCATATTTTTTTTCTGCATGAAAGCAAGCATATTTTTTTAATTTTATTTTATGCACCCGGAATACTTTTTTATATTTTTTTATTTGCCAGTACAGTCCACCATCTACCTGATTTTTTCTAGTCAATTAGTTGTTTGTATATATATTTTAATTATAATAAATTGTTTGTATATATTTTTATTTTAAATCTAATAAATTGTTTGTATATATTTTTATTTTAAATCTAATACATTGTTTGTATATATTTTTTTCAGTCAAATATGGTAGACTGATTGTATATATTTTTATTTTAAATCTATTCACATATATATTTATTTTCTTTTAGTACCGAGGCCACTATTCCCCCTATATTGTAAATATTCACAGTATACTTTTCACTGTGTGTAAACAAAACCAGCTATGTTTATACAGACAATTATATATTGTAAATATTCACAGTATACTTTACACTGTGTGTATACTTTTTTCCTGATTGTAAATAAATATTGTAAAAATTGTTATGTATGTGTTTTAACGTCTACCCCCACACCTCCCTCCTATCCTATAAATACAAGCTCATATAGCTTATAAGCTCAGTCTCAAACATTATGGACAAGTTGAAACATCCATTTTCGGCCATCATAAGCGGCCCGTCCGGCTGTGGAAAGTCACATTTTGTAGCAGACTTTATCCGTCACTTGGACACAATGTGTGACGTTAAATTTGATAAAATCACATGGTATTATGCTTTATGGCAACCGGGATTCGAACAAGACGGGACAAGTCCCCACGTCATATTCTGTAAGGGTTTGCCGGAAATGGATGACGTCTGTAATGACTCTCCACAGCTGATTATCCTGGACGACCTGATGCGTGAAGCCAACGAAGTGGTCGTCGATCTTTTCACCAAAGGATGCCACCATCAAAATATTAGCGTCATGTACCTTACACAAAATATATTCCATCAGGGCAAGGGCCAAAGAGACATTTCCTTAAACGCACATTATATCGTGCTTTTTAAAAATCCCAGGGATAAAGCTCAGATTCAACACTTTGCACGACAAGTCTGTCCTGAAAATCCCCGTGTTTTACAAGAGGCTTACACCGATGCTACAAGTACGCCTCACGGCTATATATTGCTAGATTTCAAACAAGGTACACCAGAATGGTTCAGATATAGAACCCGCACAAATGTCGGCTGCTGCGTGTATCTACCGCGCAAAAGCTATAAAAACACCGACACTTCCCGCTTACAGATCATTTCATAACCATGAGTCCCAAAGTGCTGAAGCAGGCACCTCTGCTACGTGCGATGTATCGCATGAACCCGCAGCAACGAGTCGCCTTGATGAAAACGGCCGACAAGAAACTGGTTGACTCTGTTTGCGAGTGTGCCTACAACACTTTAAAAGGACGGGTACCGCTGAAAAATGCGCAGAAGACAAAGTTACGTGCTCACAAGCAGGTGTTGCGCAAGCTGGTCAAACGAGGAGAGTGCTGGAAGAAGAAGAGACGACTACTCGTTCAGAAAGGAGGAGCGTTCTTGCCCTTACTTTTAGCCCCTTTAATCAGCGGGGTCCTCGGTTCCTTATTCAACAAGTAAATAATGGAACACACGAAAAAGATGATATTGGTGTCCCCGGAAACATTACACCGTTACGAGCAACACCACCAACAAACGGCTTCGGCAACAAATCTAGTGGTCTCCGAGTTGGACAAGGAAATGGAAAAAATCCTCGCTTCAAAACTTGACGACAAGTCTAAATGGACTTTATACCAACAAGTGCTACAGCGCTATCTACACTTTAGTCAACACCCACCGCCATCTGAAACCGCCACCACTACCACCCCTGAAGTGTCTGTACTTCCCATCCCAACTGTACTTAATACTGTACCAGCACAGGCACGTAAAAAAGCTGAACTTTTACTAGAACATATTAAGTCCCGAGGCGGCATCTCTTGGGACTCAAACGGAGAAGTGAGTATTCAAGATACGCCTCTTCGTGGATCCAATATTGTGGATTTAGTCAACGATCTGGTCAGAGCAAGAAGACACAGCGAACCGTCAGGGTGGCGAGAGTTTCTCACGGCGCTGCAAAATATAAACGTTCCGAAAGAATTTATTGTGAACCCGAAACGTTTGGCGCCCATTAGAGATCCGACGCCCGTACCACAACCACTTACACCGTCGCAACGCCCAAAGAAGAAGAAACTGAAGAGAGTGGACGAAAACCGGTGGCTGCCGTTCAGAGCTTAATGGAACGTCTAGCCGACATCTACTACGACCCTTCTCATCCTGCAGGGTTTGCAGGGGCGGCGTCGCTCATAAAGGCGTCCAAAAAAGATCCCGAAAAAGTACGAGAATGGCTTCGTGCGCAGGACGCTTATACCCTACACAAACCTGTGCTAAAAAAATTTCCACGCAACAAGTACGTGGTGTCAAACATTGACGATCTCTGGCAAGCCGATCTCAACGATATGAGAAGTCTCAGAAAATACAACGACGGTGCAGTGTACTTGCTCACCGTCATCGACGTGTTTAGTAAGATGGCCTGGGCGAGGACGCTTCCATCCAAGACGGGGAGCGTAGTGAGAGACGCCTTTCGGGACATTTTCAAGCAAAGCGGCCGTAAACCTCTAAGTATACAGACGGACAAGGGGACAGAGTTCACGGCACGGCTAGTCCGGAAATTTCTCAAGCAAGAAGGCGTGCATTACTACACCACTCATAATCCAGACGTGAAGGCAAGCATCGTGGAACGGTTCAATAGAACTCTGAAAGGACGCATGTGGCGTTACTTTACCAAAAATAACACGTATCGGTATGTGGACGTCCTCCAAGCCCTAGTCGACGCTTACAACGGGTCCAAGCATTCCAGTATCAAGATGGCGCCCGCCGCCGTTTCAGAAACTAACGTGCTTCAAGTCAGAGATAATCTGTACGGCAAAAGGCGTCCAAGCTCGAAGCCTAAAATAAAAGTCGGTGACACGGTGCGTATTAGCAAATCCAAAATGCTGTTTGAAAAGGGCTACGAAAGCAATTGGAGCGAAGAGATTTTCAAAGTCAGCAGTGTCGTGTTGCGACAACCTGTCGTCTACAGACTCACCGATCTTGACGGCGAAGAAGTGGAGGGGACGTTTTACGAACCTGAATTGCAACGCGTACGTCTCCCTGAAAAAGTTTGTCACCAAATGCTGCCATGCTCGTGACAGATATTCAACAACTGTTGAGATTAGCATGTGCAGAAAACTAAACTCTATGATTCTATAGAAGAAATATTTGATTTATTTTGGCCAAAAAATGTTTGTGCTATAAAAACTGCAAAAATACTGCACTAAACTCATGCTCACTAGCACCCCGCCTTTAATCCTAGCAGTCCCAACTCAGCTCGCGCGAGGTTTGGGAGTAAAAGGGAAAGGAAAAGACAAGAAATGTGTGCAGTACATTCGTATTTGAATGATTACTAGACATTTCCCGCGGTGACGATGGGGGACAAAGCGACAAAGTTTCTTGTTAATAATTACAGTTTGTCCCTGTTATGACAGAATGAGGATCTGTGCACAGTCCTTATCTGTGAAGACATTCTAAAATGTCAGAAAACGGCCTTTTCAATGAAGTTTTTATACAAATATCATTTAATATTTCGACAATGTTCAGTATTAGAAACTTCTATTAGCTCTTTATCTCCATTAATGTTTAACCAGAAATGATCCACGTGCATTAATGTTGGTGTAAATTTACCATTTCTAGCCGACTGTGTCTCAAGAGTTGATTGGCATTTGATGCAGGCTGTTAACGGGTTACTACAAATATCTCACAAAAGCGAGTAAAGAAGCTTACTTGTTTCCTTCTAGTTCTACAGCGCATGCGCATTGATTCGAGATGGTTTTTTGATATTAGATCGGTTCTTCCGTGACTAAGATCTCAGGGTAGAGCGGTCTAAAGAGGTATGAGTTGAACTTTTAACAGAACATCTCACGCCTACGAGGCTGAAACCTAGCGATTGGTTTTCAGAGCTCGTCACGTGACCTGGTTTCTGTTCTGCGATTGGTTTTAGGTGAACGTAAAGAGTCCACGTTGACTAACTCTCAGTGATGGTAGATTTATGAAACGTGTGCTAACCTATTATTGACTTACAATTATTAATTGATAAAGGATATTAGGTTAAGCCAGGTATATATATTACAGATGATAATAAATTGGTAGATATGTAGTTACTACAATTAATGCGTTACCATGGTTACTAAATGTAAACAAAGAGTAAAAAGTTGGTTCGCCACCTCCTAGATACTTATAATCTCCTAATACAATATTTAAAATTAAACAAAAATATTCTAAGTCCACGAAAGTACTACTACCACAAATGAAAAGAGGTATAATATAATTTGATATAAAGGTTTTATTTATATTATATATAGTATAAACTTATATAAAAGACAGATGCAGCAAAAGAAATAAACACTCGCTCCACTCACAAACTAACGTTTTTTCAAAATTTCACCACTAGCTCCGATGACAGCAGCAGAGTACGTCTAGTTTATTAATTCACTTTTAAACATCACACTTTGTCCTCCGAGATATATCATACAGCGTGCTTTAGATTTAAAGCGCTTACAATCCAAATAATATATTGACTTTGGAAGGAAAACGTTACCGAAACTGCCCAGGCTGAGTATGTAGTCGGCGGGCGTTTCACCTATAATTTTAACATTTGAATAATTTTTGTAAATTGTTAAATCCTCGAGATTTACGGGTTCTTCGGACTTTACCTCCGGTGGTGGTGGGCACTCAGCTGAATCTGATGGTGGGGGTGCCGATGAATCTGACGCATCTGACTGCGGGCACGCAGGTGACTGGTAGACAGACGACTCTGGTGGTGGGTACTCGGGTGAGTCTGATGCCTGGTAGGTAGACGTCTCTGGTGGTGTGTACGCCTGTGTTTCTGAGGGCGGCGGTGGCAGCGGCGTGAAGTACGGTGACGGGTGGTGTTGAGCTTGGAAGGGCAGCGGTGGTGGTGGGAGTAACACAGCTACCACGTCCCCCTTGCGGAAATTGTAAATGGCGCACGTTACATCACACATATACGTTTCCACGATTCTCTCGTAGGGTAGTACTTCCGTCGGTCTTATCGTGTGACAGGTAGAGTCACAAAACTCTATGTAGCCTCGCTCCTCTACTTTGTAAATTACCTGTCCATCACTCACCGCCACACTGTGAACATTCTCTCCCGTCATATAGGCACGCCCCTCCATCGTATGGCCCACAAACATTAATTAATATATCCGGATCGAAGCATGGTGAGCGTATCTGAGAGCTAAACGTTATGAAGAGTCCACTATGCTCCACTTCCCGTTGTTATTAACTGCCATATCTCTTAAACTGGTTCAAAGTTCACAATGGTAGGTGAACCGGGTTTTACTCCGGCGCAGGTAAATACCAGTTTTTCTTTATTTAAGTCACACACGTCTTCATCTGTTAGAGTACCAAAACGACACGGTAAAAATACACAAAACCTGCCGTCTAGATAGGCTATTAGACGTCTCCCGAAATTTGTATTGACCGCTTTTAATTTATCAACCGAGTATTTTTGATCTACGGTTAGATCACACAATTTGACGGTCTGTACGGCGTCGACAATATTTACCAGC
>CABFVZ010000210.1:515503-547809 GCA_902151445.1 Timema monikensis
AACCAATTACCACACTCTACCACCAACCACCATAGCGCAAGGTTCATGCTGCTTGTTCCGGGTCAGAGCCTTGTGACAGAAGAGCCAATGTTCATTCTAGGCCTGTCAGCCGTAGCGCAAGCTTCGTGCCGAAACGTCAAGGACTGTATGCCCATAAATAAACAATCATCAAGAACCAACATGTCTGGCGTATGCCTGCAATAAATAAAATCTCCAGCACCTCTATCCTACCAATTAACAATAATTAATAATTAATTAACAATCATTAATAATTAATCAGCAAGAACCAACATGTCCGGGGTTTGCTGGCTGTAGGGGAGGGGCAGGAGGAGGGGGAAAGTAGGTCAGGGGAAGGAGGGGTGGGTGAATGAGGGGATCAGCCAATCAGAGAGCAGGAAGCGTGGTCACGTGACCAAATCCGACCTATCACAGAGTGATTTACCAGGGCTACCACACTACTTATTTATGCATCAAAAAACAATATATAGAAACTGTACGATCTGTGAAAAGTACTATGTGAGGAAATATTTTAGCCAGAAAGTTTTCATCAGTGGGAAAGTCTTGGATAATAGTCTGAAGATAATCTTTTATCAAACATTTTTTTCATACGACCGTCGGTTTTTTTTTAAGTAATAATATTATTAATTCAGCAAAACGATCACTCAATTCTCCACACCAAGAGATACGAGCGGAATAGGTCTGCGGATACTCTAAGCTATTTTTCTTACTCACGTTATCACTCATACTAGATAAAACAATTATTGTATTTTATATTACATTAACTCAAATGTAATTATAATTAAGCGTGCTAATAACATCCAGGCTTACCTAATACAGAGTATTTATGACTTTGTTTAGTCATTAATAAACAAGTTTTATAATAGCACAATTCTATATTTCAGATATGATTTTGAAGTCAAAGACCATAAATTTGAGTTGCTTCTAGTTAGGAAAATGTACTCTCACCATTATTACTTGCATTTGTTTGTAAGGCTCTAGAATTTTATCAAACCTTGGATAGTGCTCGTATCCTTATTTATCTTCATTTCGTCATACTGAAGAAATACTGCAACTTTTTCGTGTGTTTCTTTATTTTCCTCGATTATCTTCAGTACGCGCATCGCGTTTTCTAGGAATCCTTGACGGATACCAAAAGTAGAGGCCCATTTTTTTTTAGAATCAACAAACCTGGTAGTGGATAGTGACTTTTTTTTTGTAAACATACATACATTCGTTTTATCAAAATATTACAGTGTCAAGGCAACAACAATTTCTTACTACCCGCCTCGGTGACGTAGTTGGCTAACGCGCTAGACGTGTTGAGCTCGACTGCTGAGGACGGGGAGATCGAGGTTCGAATCTCGGTCGGGTGAACTGGGGGTGGTTTTTCCTAAAGGGTTTTCAACTCTCCCTCCACGCAAATGCGGTTAACTTCCTCTAATTCAACCTTCCTAATCCCTAATCCATTAGCGTAATTAGTAATTAAAGCATATAACCCGAACGGGTAGTAAGACGTGGTGCTAAATATTATTATTATTAATTTCTTACTTTTGTCCAATGAAATTTGCGTTCATTCCAAAGCAATAAATCCAACTGATTACTTGGAAAAACAATATCTAGTTTTTCTCGAATTTGGATTCTTCAACGAATTTTGAACTTTAGTTCTTTTTCAAAGAACTAAGTTTGCTCCTAAGCCCACGGATTTCAAGATATTTTCGTTTAAACGCACTTTGTTGTTTAACTAGAATGTGTTTCAATATTTTTTTTCCTTTTGTAATTCAAGATTTTTAATCATTTCAGTCTTATTCCCATTGGTTTTACTTGTTTTGTCACTAAGGTTCTTAAATAAGCAATTAACTAAATTATATTCCTGGGTTTCCTTTTTCTGCATATCTATAAAAGATAGTATATCACTTACTATTTGTTTCTTCAATCTATTTTCATGCCTAGCTTCACGGGTAGTATTTTCCCTTTGGATAACATATTTGGAGACAAGACAAGGAGGTCCTATGCTTAGTTTAAGGGAGGAAACAGCAGACGATTTTAATTTGGTTTTTTTTTTAATAAGCAAGTTCAGCAGTTTGAGCTGAAGTTCTTGTTCATAATCATCTGGTAAAAAAGTTCTTATTAAATAGAACCCAATTCAGGATCCTATTTTCTATTACGTTTACCAAGATGAATCCATCTTCTTCGTGAACTAGAATATTTAGGGAAGTTGTGGTAAATAACATCATGACCCTAAGCTAGCTGATACCTGCCTCGGTGGAATAGTTAGCCATCGCACTGGTTTCGTGTTGAGCCTGACTGACAATGACAGGGAGATAGAGGTTAGAATCTTGGTGGGGTGAACTGTGGGTGGTTTTTCCTAAATGGTTTTCCACTCTTCCTCGACGCAGATGCTGGTTCAGGTCCTCTAAATTTATCCCTACCAATTCCTAATCCATTAGCGTAACTAGTACTCAAGCGTATAAACCGAACGGGTAGTAAGACCCGTTGTTAAATAAATACAAAGAATTAAAAGTTATCTGATGGCTATTATTTATTACACATGAGAACGTTACAATACTCTCCCGTTATTTTAAAGTAGCGTTTCAATACTTTTTGTTACACTTCACGGCTCACGCATAAATAATCATTAAGGTTACAATAAACACACAAACAATTACTATTCACAGTGAATTTGGCAACATACTTGACGTAAATTAGAAATTAATAACGAGTTTGATACCGCACGATCACGTGTTGCTACTGAACTTAAGCAATCCAGCGTTAAGGCTCTTTCACAAGGGGTAAGTAGTGAGGTAAGTCGAGTGAGCAAGTTTCTTGACTAGCCACTTTAATGGCGTCAGCAACGTCAAGTAACCGTTTACACACGATGAACTCAGTTGTCTTGTAGAGAGCGAGCAGGATGAATCCGTTTGTGCACCATCGTTGTCGTAGTCAAGATGTGAAAAAATGTGTCAAACGCTTTGTACAAGTTTTGTTTGTGGATAAGTAAAACAATTCAAGAATAAGTGACCAGAAATAAACTAAAATGGGTACGAGAGTGGTTAGTTAGAAGAGGCACTCATTGGGCATCTTCTATCCTATTGAAGGAATTGGCCTTGGAAGATTCTCAAGAATACAGAATGTGGCTGACTCCAGTAGCACCACAACAAAAGAACACCAAAACGGGCACTGCATGTGCATCCTCTCCAACACTCTGTGCTTGACTATACCCTTGCCTGTCCCTGTTTGCATTTGTCGAGTGGGGTGAGCAGGTGCACAGTCGAGTTAAGAATAAGGTGATGGAGGAAGGCGAGTGAGCGAGTGAATGGATCGCTTGTCTATCCACTCGACTCCCCCATTTACTCGGCAAAATACTCCTCCCAATAGTAGTCAAGCCGTTTACACAGGACAAGTAGCTTGCTTTTCCATACTTGCTCCAGTTACCCTCCCGGCTACTCGACCAATGTAAACTGGCTTAAAGTTAGGTGCAGATCACGAGCTGACATCACAGTAGTGCTGCGGTCTCGGGAAAAAATGAATGCAGGCCGCTATAGGAAACGAACCAAACTTATACTTTAAAAACCTTGATTAATCCATCCTGACTAACTTTATCCCCACTAATTCCCTATTCTTGAATAAACCCTTTGCTTCAACAACATCCATACACCAATTCATACATGCTTTTATTCTTAAAAGGTTTAAAGTTTCTCTTTTTCATACATTCGCTTACAACATTTAGCCACGTCTTAAATGGCCTATTCCTGTCTATATAAATGCACACAATTTATCAACAATCTTTCTCTCAACATCCAAACCAACGTATCACAATAATTTGACATTGGCCTATTGGAATCCCTTTAAAGCCACACTCCTTCAGCACTCATTCATTACTGCTGATTGTCCATACTTGTTTTTCCACTTCCATTTCTTATATATCTCATTTCAACCGCATTCACCTTGCTCTTTTGTTTCTTCTGATAACCCCACGCTTCACATCCATAAAACAATAGTACTAGCAAACTGTTATATACTGCAATCTTTGTCTCTTTCGATACTACTTCATTCTTTGCATTTGTAAGTTATGCTTGATATATTATTTTATAGTAAGGTGAATAAATAGTTTTCAATAAAAGTTTAAAACATTTATTATATTTAAACAAATCTTTTATATCTTTATATAAAACATTAGTATAGTGGTAAATTTAAATATTAGTTTTGAGGAAAATCCAAAGCCTGTACTGTGACACTTTCGTGTAAATCGTCGGAAAAGCTTGATTTCCAAATAAATCAGCCCAGGAAGCTATCCCAATTTGCTTCACTCTGTCACCTTCCTTCGTAAAGAGTGGACCCCCAGAGTCTCCCTGTATTGAACAACAATAAATATAAATACATTATTTCATATTTTGCAACATTTAATCTAACAACATACAATTACACTAATAGGGTAAGGAATAGGAAGGTTGTTTTCAGATTAAATATATTATTATTATTATTACTATTATTATTATTACCACCGCGTCTTACTACCCGTTCGGGTTATACGCACTTACGCTAATGTGTAATGGTAGGGTGATTGTGAGATGAAATGGAGGACCTAAAGTTTAACGTGGAATCCGAACCACGGTGGAGGCCTGGCATTCCCCACATTCACAAGATGTCTTGTCAGAGGTGAAGGAAAGGTTCGGTAATCAGATAAATTTGTGCCGGGACTGAGGATTGAACCCCGGACCCCAGCACAGAAGTCCGACACCTCACCCCTAGACCGCCAGGTCACCTCAGATTAAATATAGACTCAATTTTTGGAAGAAAGGGTGGAAAATGGTTTGGGCAAACAACTCCCCGTAAAACGGACCAGGATTAGAGTTCAGATCTTCTTGTCACCAATAAGCTCTAGAGTCTAGAGATTATAATATTAATCTTTAAGTTGTATGTGCCTCCTTAGCCCAAATGATTAGATCTTGCATTTATATCTGTTCCTGAGTCTAAAAGTAAAAACTTTTAAATTGGTCTTGTTCCCATTTATTATTTAGATGTTATGTGTCTACTATGGACCGTTGTTTTGTTTTTTAAAATTTTGACTCTATTTTCTAAATCAAGTCAAGTAAAAATATGATTAAGTTTCAATAAATCAACATTTATCACAAACTAATCAACGACAATTGGATATCTGAGAAATGGTTAAAATGTCAAAGTATATTAAGTTAATTTTTTCTTTAGAAAACTCGTTTAAGGCTAAGTGATTTATAAAATGTACTAAATACTTCTGGATCAGCAAAAGGGTTGCTATTTTCACCCCCTCTCCCTTACAAACATCTCTTAATCACCTCCCTCTCCACCTCTTTTACACTTTTCCTTCCCACCAACCATCCCATACCACCAATTATTAACCACAAGTCCTTCACACAAATCCAACCACCTTCCACCATTCTACTGCCGTACAACCTTTACCTCATTACCCTCCTTTTCTAAATTACTTGTGAGCTCAACATCATAAAAATGTAAAGGTTCTTGCAGTCTATTCTCAGGTGCATAAAAAGGTGTATTTAGTTACATATAGGCCTACTGGTATGTTTCACTTAATTGATCCTCTTCATCTAATAAACTGAATAGTCTAACCTACTGCTAACAGGTGTTGTAATACAAGAATCAAACCCTGACTGAAAAATCTCACTCTAATCAAACCTCTTGACCTGCATTTCCATACAAATAGATTTAATCCCATTGAAATATAAAATACGTTATATTATCCTTTCGACCTAAAGAACTATGGTTATATTTTTTTTAAATCACAATAAGTAATACTGAACAATATACCGGACTGTCAAAGTCATTACTTATAAGGGCACCCACTCCATCCCCAACCAAACGCATCACCCTAGCCAAACCTCACCTCCCACCTATCTCTACAGCCCGCCCCACCACATATCCGATACTCCTCACCTCTTCCCTCACCTTATTAGACCATTAAGTTAAATTACCTTACACAGTTACCACTTCCCTACAGCACTAACCTCTCTAACTCCACACTATGGCTCACCCCTCCACCACACCGACTTTACCACACTCCGAACCCATAACGTGAATATCGAATTAAAGGTGATGCTATGCTCCTCCATCATCCAAGATAATAATAATGAGTAAAGAGTTGTAGAGTTTATAAAGTATGCGTTAGGATGGATTAAATTGTACAGAAAAGATCTTGACTTTAAAGTTTTGGTCAAATTTATAATATTTTATTCACTTAAGTCGCTTTATTCTCCTATGTTATTCTAATGTATGCAAAAGGATCTATACTTTGGCTCCTAAACATTAAAAAGTACGCGCAAGGATCACTGGAATTTATCATAAAAGGTTTTAAAAAGTTGGGTGGAAAAAAGGTTTATACTCTTTATATGATCATTAATTAGAATCATATTATTGTGTTTGTTTTAGTCCATTACTCCTCTGAAATGTTGCTTAAGAGACAAAAATGTCTTAATTTTTGCATACAGATCGATGAAGTTGGATAGAAAACATTTTTGGAGGGGAGAAATATCGGAAATATGTTGGTAGTGGAATTTTGAGAGGTTTTGAGGGGTAAGGGATTAGAAGAAGTTTGGGAGAAGTGCAGTGTAGGGGGGAAGAGTTTGGTTGGAGATTATCATCACAATTAGTAGGGAATCTACAATTATGGGTTGTGGGTGTCGTTGGGTTGGGAGTGGCAGATGGGTGAGTCACAGGGGGCTAGGATGTAGATAGAGAGGTTAATGCTGTTGTAAAGTTTTAGTTGTATAAGACAATCTAACATTATGGGTTCAAATGGTCTAATGGGGGAGGGTAGATGACATGAGGTTCAGGTATGGATGGATTGGAGAGTGTTTGGGCTGGAAAGGGTAATTCACTGTTATGAGGCAATTTGGGGTATTGTTATGTCTTATTCATTGAAAATTTTTTATTTATTTAGGAAGAATTCGATTGGGGTGAGGATGTATGGATGTGTTTATTTTCAACGGGACTAAAGCTATTTGGTTTGAGATGCAGGCTGGGCCGTTTGTATTGAGTACGATGGTTGAGTGGGGGAAGCTGGTTGAGTTTGTGTGAAGGAGTTTAGGGGAATGATAATAGTATGGGCGAGGAGAGGAATAGAGTAATGGTGTTGGGGAGGGAATATATTGGGTGGAGAGATGTCGGCCATCTTGTTAGACTTCCTATCCCATAGGCCTACCAGATAAGTTATTTTTGATCTTTTTTAAAACTTTTTAAAATAAATTAATTTAAAGATAGATAACTTAATAAAGATTATAGTAAATTTGAAATTTTGTGAAGATTGATTTCAAGATTAAATTAAAATTTGGTAGCTTCATATTATTTAATACAATATATATTTATATACATAGGACTATACTTTTGTGTTTACAAACATAAATAATTTGAAAGTAGTTTACTAAATAATTAATTGTAGTATTAGAATTTTTATAAAAATGCTTTAAATTTTTTGTTTTAGTTCCAGTTTTTATTAAGATACACAGAATTATATGTAATACCTAGGGAGAAAACACTATTAAGTTATGGTTTAGGCCTACTGAAAACATATTAGGACCTATTGAAGATTTTGTGTCAAGTTATTTTTGTTTGCGTGAGAAGGTTTTCAACATTTGATATTACAATAATTAGCTGAAGTAGCATAATAAATAGGTTATTACACATCTACAATGCTAAATACTTTTCATGATAATCTTTATATAAAGTTGATCAAATCACACTCACCTTATATCCAGTCTGTTGTTCCCCCTTAGCGCAAATCATGTTATCACTGACCACATATCTTCCGGTCAACATAGGATTCTCCTCACAATCCTCAACATTCACAATTTCTGCATTTGCCTTTTTTAAAAATGTAGCCTCGCCTTCAAACATCTGATAGTCATAAATATTAACATTTATTAGCAATAAACATTCTTTAAGAATACATTATAGTTCTGATTTATACATAATGTACACGTACCTAATTTATTAAAATATAATATATGACATAAAAGTATTATAATATATATGCTATGGGCAGGGCCGGATATAGGGAAAATCAAGCTCCACCCGGGTAAACTCCACTTTATCCTAAATTTTTGGCTGAAGCTGAAATAAAACAATAGTATCTAGCTCTACTCGAGAAACCTACGCTAATCCCATACCCACTAATGTGAAAGTGAATCTTACTGTGAAAAGAAGATACAATAAATGAAAAGAGGAACGTTTTATTTTATTTTATAATTTTCTCTTCAACTATGATTCAGTCAGGCTAATTGTTTGAACAGGACAAGCTTGAGCCAAATTGAGAGTTACATCGAGCTCTGCATTTGCATTTTTTCAACTGTATATTTAATTTTACAATTACATCTTTTATAACCTTATCTCCCGAAATTGACTATGTATGTGCTGTATTGTTGATGTAATAATTTTTTTCATAGTGGTACTTTGCTTAAATTTATTAGGGTTTTATAACAAAAAAAATTGGTTCCTTGAAAAGCGTTAGGTGATTGTTCAATTTTTATTCTTTAGCTTGTCCCTTTAAGGACAGGCTACACGTGTACGCACCGTACCGCCGTGGACGAATCGTCAAGAGAGCATGGCTCCGTACGTTTTTAGCCACCTACCACCAGAAATAAATGTTCGGGAGCTTCCGAACTTTGTTTTCATGCTAACCACCAAGCATTGTAGGAATGGATGAAACAGTGATTTTACGATATCGGTTATCACAGTGACCTTGATTTTGAAAGAGCAGTGATTTATACCAGTGATTATTCACAGTGATTGGCAGTAACTGTGTCAGCACTTGTAAAACTAGGCATTCATTTCACAGCCATTGCACGTGTGACGCTGTAGTCATTGTTTGCAACATTACGTACAAGATAAACAATATTATATATAGCAACTTATTGAGCAAAAAACATTCTTCTTCTTAATTATTAGCTAACTTAAAAAAATTTCTTCGTAATTAATAGCTAACTTAATGTTATGAAAATAGGTGAAAACCTATGCAAGTAAAAATAAAAACTTATTTGAAATGGAACTCAGTCTACAAATAATATAAAAATTGTTTTCTTTTTTTTTTGTTATAATAATATTATGCTTCGTTTAATAAAGTGAATTAGTTAAAAATCCTTCGCGATGTTATTGTCAATAAATTCGCTTTATGTGTGGTGCGGTGGCTCTGCTCGTGTAGCCTAGAAAATGTGGTGCGCTTCGGCTCCGTGTAGCCATAACTTTATTGCCTACTTAATCTGCCACTGTAAGAACATTGTGAAAATCTCTCGTCCTCTATCATAATCAAGGATTTGAACTCGAACTGTGCTTCCGATGTGATCTGGAGGGAGTTTGAAATTACACAAGCATTTAATTAATTTTCTAAATTCTCTTTTGATGTACGTACGTCTATTAATAGCAATGTCTTTTATTTTTATTTTCAAAAAATCTTTTTCCCTACATGTCTCACCCCAGACTCTCAATGTTTGGTTCATGTTGGTGTCCTTGAGCTATCTCCTCTTGGTTCCTCTCAGTGTTTGACTCTTCCTGGTGTCCTTTAGCTATTTCCTTTTGGTTCCTCACAGTGTTTCACTCTTCCTGGTGTCCTTTAGCTATTTCCTCTTAGTTCCTCTTGGAGTTTGGCCCTTCCTGGTTTCCCTCAGCTCCTTCCTCCAGGTTTCCGCCACTGTCTGGCTCCATCTGTATTTCAATCGTCTTCACTCACCTCAACACTTCTTTTACGCGTTTCACTTATAACTTTGTCTAAGTATCCTTCAATTTCAAGACTATCATCGACATCTTCAGGTAAGCACAATTATAATAGACTACAATTGACTATCTTAACAGTATTAGTTACATTCATAGTGATATAGTAAGGAGAATTATAATATACAAATTAATTATCTAAGGAACACCCAAAACCAGTACAAAGGATTAATTCTAAATGAATATATATATATAATTGAAATTAAGTAAAAGGAAAAAATGAAGATAGAAATTTAAATAGCAAAAGACAACTGGGATTATCATAGTTGAGTGGATGTATAAAACAATCTGAATAAATATATATTACATTATTTAAAAGAAAATTACTGAATATAATAATGTTAAACCATTATAAAGAAACTCTAACCTTGAAATTCATTAAATTATAGGCTCAGGTAAAATACGAACAAGATATATGATAGGTTAAAATACAAAAAACATATTAAAAATTAGACAATAATAAGATAAAAATCATGCTTCAAGGTTACATGTCAAAAAGTAAAACATTATTAAGTAAGATAATGATTAAGTAAACCAGTTGAATTAAGTTACAGGTAGATTATGACAGATCCAGAGTTGTCAAGAATAAGAATTAAATTACAATTTGTTAGTAACAGGGAAATTAAGTTAAGAGTTGAAAAATATAAGCTAGAGACCAAATTCGAAGGTGAGGCCTAGAACAGTCTACGTATAATATGAAAATTGATAGAAAAAATTGATTAAATATAAATGTTCCTTAGCTGGTTTTAATTCCTCTCCTTAAGCCTTGGATGCCAGAGGGCCAGTAGACTGACTACATGTTTCAACGTACAAACGCCATTTAGAGACCTGATGATGGCGTTTGTACGTCGAAGCATGTAGTCGGTCTACCGGCCATCTGGCATCTAAAGCTTAAGGAGAGGAATTAAAACCAGCTAAGGAACACTTATATTTAATCAATTTTTTCCATCAATCTTCATATTATACATAAATAGACTGTTCTAGGCCTCACCTTGGAATTTTGTCTCTAGCTTATATTTTTCAACTCTTAACTTAATTTCCCATGTTTCTACCATATTGTAATTTAATTCTTATTCTTCACAACTCTGGATCTGTCATAATCTACCTGTAACTTAATTCAACTGGTTTACTTAATCATTATCTTACTTGTGGAATGCCGGGCCGCCACCGTGGTTCGGATTCCACGCTAAACTGTAGGTCCTTCATTTCATCTCACAAGCACCCTACCATTACACATTAGCGTAAGTGCGTAATAACCCGAAAGGATAGTAAGACGCGGTGCTAATAATAATAATAATTATTATCTTACTTAATAATGTTTTACTTTTTGACATGTAACCTTGAAGCATGATTTTTATCTTATTATTGTCTATTTTTAATATGTTTTTTGTATTTTAACCTATCATATATCTGGTTAGTATTTTACCTGAGCTTATAATTTAATGAATTTCAAGGTTAGAGTTTCTTGATAATGGTTTAACATTATTATATTCAGTAATTTTCTTTTAAATAATGTAATATATATTTATTTAGATTGTTTTATACATCCACTCAGCTATGATAATCCCAGTTGTCTTTTGCTAACTAAATTTCTATCTTCATTTTTTTCCTTTTATTTCATTTCAATTATATATATATATATATTCATTTAGAATTAATCCTTTGTACTGGTTTTGGGTGCTCCTTAGATAATTAATTTGTATATCTTAACTGTGTTTTGGGATGAGTACAAGGTATGTAGCTCCTCATTATATAACCTTCTCCATTCCCCAGTAGCTTCATCCCTTTTTGGACCAATTATCTTCCGAGGCACCTTGTTTTCAAACACCCTAAATTGGTTTTCGTCATATCAGTTAAGAGATCAGCTTGCTCGTGGCAGCATCCCAGGAATGGGTGGGACTCTGTGGGTCAGTGAGCTTAAAGGCCGACGAGTGATGGCATTGGGAGCGTGTTGGGTTCCAGGCCTGTGGTCCAGGCTCCTGGGGTTCTGGGCCTACGGGCCTGGGCCTCTCCGTTCGTGTGGTGAGCCAATTTAGTGCTAACCTGGACAGTTAGTAGTGCATGTGTTAGAACATGGGTGCCTCCACAACGGTGCACTAAGTAGTAGGGAATTACTTGCCCACGCGCAATGGGCGTAATCCCATTCCCATACACACTGGAAAGAGTGGAGATCGTAAGGTCGCTTCTTTGAGTGGAAGTAAATATCACCGGTTACCACTCTGGATAGGTGGAAGCCATGTAGTCCCCTGTATTGGTCCAAACAGCTAGTGACTGGAAGGGGAGGGGGAGTTAAGTCTAGCTTCCCTGAGTATCCTGATTGATCTGGATCATCCCACCCTTCGGGATGATGGGGTTGGAGCTTCTTAGGTAACGACCTAGAAGCTGCCCTGGGCCACGATGCCTAGAGGGCTGGGTGCCACATCTGTGCTGATACCATAGCACGTTATGCGATAACAATAACATCCAGATAGTAGAATGATACTTGATAATGATGATGGTGAAAAGCAGAGGGGACCTACAGTTTAACATGGGTTACAAACCACGGTGGGAACCCGTCATTCCACACATTCACAAAGCATGAAGGCACACATTTTTCCAGAGGTGAAGAAAGGGTTTGGAAATCAAATAAATCTTCAACGGGACCACGATTGGAACCCCAAACCCCAACTCAGAAGTCTGACACCCTACCCCTATACCGCCAGGTCCTTGTGTATATACTTTCTATAGCAAACTTACTGGTATTGCAAATCTAATTTATTATAGTACCGTGTCTTATTACACATTTGTGTTATGCAGCCATGTACTAATTACGCTGGTAGGTTAAGGATGACATGTTTGAATTTAGAAGAAGTGTATCCGCATTTGTATGGAGGTAGCATTATAAATATTTTTTGGAAAAACAACACAGGATATCCTTGACCGAGAATCAAACCCCAAATCTCCCCATCATCAACCTTCTAGTCTGATGTAAAGCTGACGTCTTACATCATGTGAACACCGAAGCAGATATTAACCTATTATTTGTGTTTGTTATAACATTATTATTTGTTATACTCAACTTTGATTTTGAACTATAAAATTTATAATTAGTCTTACAATTTAATTTGATAATCTCTTCCTGCTCAATTCCGTTTGCTATATATTGGTTATTGTTATACTTACTCTTTTTGTAAGCCCCCATCCGACCACTTCCGATATGGAGCCAATAACTACCGGTTCTCCCTGTAATGGTAGCTCCACGTATTTCACATAAGGGTTAGTGGATAATGGATCCTTCAACTGAAACACAGAAAATAAACTTTTGCTTTTAATAGTCGTGATTGGTCTAGGCCGTGTTACTTTATCTGATTGGTAGGACTCAGTATTGACTTTATCGGACAGTTATACTTGCTGCAATGTATTGATATAACACCTATTAATATTAACTGGCGATGTCAAATTGGATACATTTAAGAATAAAAAATACACATTTTCATTGCGTTGGTAAAGTATAATATATTTTAATATATTTTAGAAGGATTTAATACATACTTACTGTCATGTAAATTTAATTATCTTTGAATGGCTTTCTAAGTTAACTTCATCTAAAAGACCTAATTAGAGGAAATGCTGAGCTATCAAGTAAACTAAATAGATACACTTATTTTTACATTTTAGAGTAAAATAAAACATAATCAGCACAGTAATATCAAGAATAACCTACAGTTTAATAAACTAGATCAGTATTGAAGGAGGAGGCCAGCTAATAAAGTACCATACAATGCAGCAAATTGCACTCTTCCCAAGGCTTCTCGAAATAATAAAGAACAATGTAAATCGTAGTGGTGAACAAATTAAAAAGAGGGAGGGGAATAATAGTAACACGATGAAAACCTAGTTTTTACACTTGTTTGCTCCACTTATGGTTCGTGCTGCTACCATTTTTCACTTCACCCATAGTGAATTTGTTAGGTGAAAGCATAGCTTGCAGATTCATCATACAGCCTAGAATTTCACTCCCATTTCATTAATTTATTTATATGCCTAACTGGCAGGTTATGATAAGAACGGTGCACTAAATAGTGTATCTTAAGTAATAAAATAATACTAAACTAATACCTTTAGGTGGGGAATGCCAGGCCTCCACCGTGGTTTGGATTCCACGTTAAACTGTAGGTCCTCCATTTCATCTCACTATCACCCTACCATTACACATTAGCGTAAGTGCGTATAACCCGAAAGGGTAGTAAGACGTGGTGCTAATAATAATAATAATAATAATAATAATAATAATAATAATAATAATAATAACAACAAATGAAACCTACGAGGCTATCTGGCCTACCCTTAATCCCCCACTTCATGTCAGTGTCAGATGAAAAACAATTGAGAGGCATAGCAAGGCGCAACAGAGAGTTATGGAATATTTCCAACTGTCTTGGTCCAATAAACGAGAAGCACATCTGTCATCAGTGCTCTGGCCAACCATTCCGGGTCAAAAAACTTGAATTATTTACCATCACTTCCTAAAGATCATGGCTTCTTCAGAGGCTGATTTGCTGTTTGCCACAATAGATGTTGGTGCTGCTGTTGGTCAAAGCAGTGATGGTGATGTGTTTTTGTTCATCTAAGCTATAGCACTGTCTTGTAGAAAATAATCATAACATTCCTACCCCTTCAACCCTAATTGATGAACCATCCCTATGATATGTTTGTGCTAATGAAGACTTCCCTTTGAGGGAATATAATTATCATAAGACCCTATTCTTGACTTACTTAAAGTATCACAAGGTGGGTTTTCACCTATCGGTTATCTCATGTATGTAAGATTATTAAGTGTGATTTTTGACTCATGGGTTTTAAAATTGTATATTTTTGAACAAATGAATTTAGCGTAAGCAGGATCACTTGAATGTGCAGCTTGTGTATTACATTATTTAAAAGAATTAAAGATGGACGCATGCTAATACCTGACAATTTTTATTACAGACAACCCTTTATTAGGTACATAAATGATAATCGTACCCCTAGAGCACAATCAATTTGTTGTCTAGATAAACTTGTAAACAAATATGTTAGTGTTTCACATGTACCTTAACATTGGGCTCACATGATAGGTGAGGCAGCACGGGATTGTGACACATAATAGATTTATTTTAAGTAACATTAAATAATGTGGTTAATTTTCACACACAATAATTATTAAATACAGTAAAAAGTTGTTGAAAACTTAGAAACATAAATACATAAATAGCACGTGTGTCGTGCATAATATATATTTATGAAATTAAACAGCTGTTTACATAGTAAAATAATGTGGTATTTACCACTTGCTTTGCATTCTATCTACATGGCATGCCAAGATTTGTCTTTAATATTTTTATATGATTATCATTTAGACGTAGGATCGTGCAGACACGGACATATTTCTACAAATTGAACGAATTTTATGTTAGTTTCTTCATCAACCATTTTATAAACTTTTTCCTGCACAGACACACAAAGCCAGTGAGGAACTTCGTAAACTGGTTTACACGTTGAAGTTCCCAGGAAACTGGTATTGCATGAGTTTACCAGTTGGGCGTTGCACTCTTCATCTGGTTTCTCGCAGTATAAACTATTTGTTTCAATTCTCTATGCTCTAGAGAAGCAACTGTTATTTACATTGAGTTTTCGTCACATTGTCGTTGCCAGTTGCACTTTGTGTGTACACCCTCTAGGAGACAGAGAGCATCTCATGTTTATAATTTAATAGGAGTAAAATGCTTACCTTAATTATGGCAATGTCTTCATCTAAATCTCCACCATTGTATTCGAACATTTGATAATTGGGATGTACCATGATTTCCTCAACGCCATGTAAAGTGCCATTTTTTTGCTTCTCTATGCTTCCAGCCCTTATTCTGATATCTTTATGATTGAAACTGTGACAAACATGGTACAATTTATATAAGTATTGAACACAATCACATCTATATCATATTATTATTATTATTATTACTATCACCACGTCTTACTACCAGTTCGGGTTGTACGCACTTACGCTAATGTGTAATGGTAGGGTGATTGTGAGATGAAATGGAGGATCTACAGTTTAACGTGGGATCCGAACCACGGTGGAGGCTTGGCATTCCACACATTCACAAGTTGTGATTAATACATGTCTTGTCAGAAGTGAAGGAAAGGTTTGGCAATCAGATAAATCTGTGCTGGGACCGAGGAATGAATCCAGCACAGAAGTCCGACATCTTACCCCTAAACCGCCAGGTCACCGTCTATAATATATTTTATTACATACCAGTCTATTAAAAGTTTATAAAACTAATCATGTTTCAGTAAGATTATTCCAAATATGGCTTTAAATTTCGTTTTAGTTAACATTACATTAGTTAAGGTGGATATAATGTAAGTACCTAGGCAATTATTGCTAGTGTCAAATGTTTAATCTAGCTCATGTTAAGCAATAGAATATGAATTGTGACATTTAAATGTTTTAGCTCAAATATCACTGTCAATAATGTGTATGTTACTATCTATAAGGAGCTCATTACTGATCAGTCACAGTTAGCATAATAGTGGCCTAATTCCCCCAAACCCCCTTTATCAGCTCACCCACCTCGGTGTCGTAGTTATCTAATGCGCTAGTTTCTTGTTGATCTTGACTAACGAGGACGGGGAGATTGAGGTTCGAATCCCGTTCGGGTGAACTGGGGGTGGTTTTTCCTAAACGGTTTTCCACTCTTCTTCCACACAAATGCGGGTTCGCTTCATGTTTATTCTACCTTCAAAATTCCTAACTCATTAGCATAATTAGTGCTTAAGCAAATAACCAGAACGGGTAGTAAGACATGGTGCTAAGTATAAGTATATTTCCTCTCCCACCCAAAGGATAATATTACGGGAGGATTAGATTCCTTTTGAAATATTTAGAGAGTAATAAAACCTCATGTGGTTTCTGTTTTGTCTTTTGACTTCAATAAGTAAGATGGACATGTTAGAGTGAGTTATTAGCCAGATACCACAGTTCGCGTCCACGTAGCCACGCTGAGAGTGTGTACTATTCTGTGACCTAGCTTATGAGCAAGTGTTGTCGCTTCAAGCCGATTGACAAAGAAAGGGTCACGAGTAAGGACTTTAGGATGGAGAGCCAGTAAGGGAAATCTACTTAACATTAACAACAGACATGTTTTCCAATCATATATTTCAGACCCTAAGTTGATTCTTTATAAATTATACTATAGTCCTAGGCTAACGACATCACAATATTGTCTATGTATTACTTCTACAAATGCCGTTCAGTTTACGTCAAACACAATTTACTCTTGTCTTATTGGGTCCCACTTACTACTTTGCTTTAGACAATCCTGAATGACCACTCGACCAGATGGTCCAAACCAGGAGTAAACATCTCGGGAGTAGTGAGTGACACTGGACATTTGATATCAACAATAAGATCACTGCCTTACAATAATTAATTAATTTGCTGTGTACGTTCGTCTCGGTGGCGTAGTTGGCTAACGCGCATGTCGTGTTGAGCTTGACTGCTGAGGACGGGGAGATCGTGGTCTGAATATAGGTCGAGTGAACTGGGGGTGGTTTTTCCTAAATGGTTTTCCACTCTCCCTCCACACAAATGCGGGTTCACTTCCTCTAATTAAAATCTTCCCAATTCCTAATCAATTAGCGTAATTAGTACGTAAAGCGTATAACCCGAACGGGTAGTAAGACGCGGTGCTAAATATATAAATGTTGTGTACGTTTGAGATGAACATTACATCTTGAATATAAAACATTTTAAGATGTAAGCATAAACATAAATTTAATGATACTTTCCTCGACGAGCCCGAAATGTTAGGAAACCAAGTGATTACATTTGTGGAGCTTATTCGTCGCTTAAGGTTGCACTGCAGAGGGGGGAGGGGGGAGGATTAATTTCGAGCTTATGAAGTTCACGTCAACATCTCTCCCCTGCATAATTATTTTAAGTTAAAATTGCAATTTCAAATAATACATAATTATCTTTAATTATGCTTTCACAGATTATGATGAGCATGGTTAGGCATGCAGTATTATAAGATGGACTCCTATTCCGGTCGGTCACTATTAACAGGAAGATCAGAGCTTATGTATTCGGTTGAAAGTGCTGAGAGTGATTTTCGAAATGTAGTTTTTTTTACAGTTTTACTGAACAATTGTGGGTGAACTATCTCCGATATAATCTTCTCATTATCAAATGTAAACTTGTATTGAGTGAATTACATAAATAATATTGTATTTTAAATATATTACAATAAGTATTCCATCGATATTTTGAAATAATTAAAACTAATAAATAAAATATTAGTTTTTTATATATTTTTTAAACACTCTCATTTACAGCACATGTCATAAAACATTTCTAGCTTGAAAAGAAAATTATTTTTAAAATTTAACGGTTTTTTATACAGATTGTAGGCATACATAGCATTTGTACTCAAGACTCACTCAAAGACACAATGTGCAGCTGTTAACACCCAATTATCTCCGATCGCTGAGGCTCCACACATAAAATAATGTTGATATTCTAACTGTAGCTGAAACAGTAATAACACCTAATTAGATTAAATACGCTAATATACTATTATAATTATTAATAATAATATCAAATTCATATTTTGGACACACAACAGTAGATAAACGTACAGTACATAATACTACTGACATTTAATAAAGTTTTACACTGACAGGGCTATTAATAATTTTATTAAAATTGAAAAATAACACCTGGACACGGGAATAGAACCCAATACCTTCGGATTAGTACGCTAACGCTCTAACCACTGAGCTATCCAAGAATCGTCCCGTCTTCAGGGTCATTCTTTACTCATATTTTAAGGCAGAGTCTATGATGGACGTGCAGAAATCGTCAGCTACAAATGTGTGATTTTTTTTATTGAGATCACTAGCTATCGGATAACGCAGCCAACCTGGACTCGGTAGTTGGCATAAATAATAGCGTTGGTTATTTGTTTCTTAATATGCAAACCCTTACAATTATAATAATTGTACAAGTGGCAGCATTAAGCCAACTACCGAGTCAGAGGTGGCTGCGTTATCCGATAGCTCATGATCTTAATAAAAAATCACACATTTGTAGGCGACGATTTCCGCACTTCCATCATAGACTCTACCTTAAAATATGAGTGAATAATAATAATAATAATATTTAGCACCGTGTCTTACTACCCGTTCGGGTTATACGCTTTAAGTACTAATTACGCTAATGAAATAGGAATTGGGAAGGTTAAATTAGAGCAAGGGAACCCGCACTTGCGTCGAAGGAGAGTGGAAAACCATTCAGGAAAAAGCACCCTATGTTCACCCGACCGAGATTCGATCATCGATCTCCACGTCCTCGGCAGTCGAGCTCACGCGACAAGCACGTTAGCCAACTACGCCACCAAGGCGGGTAATAAGAGTAAAGAATGACCTTGGGAATGGATGATTCCTGGATAGCTCAGTGGTTAGAGCATTGCCATACTAAGCCTAATGTCCCGTATTCGATTCCTATGTCCAGGTGTCATTTTTCAATTTACAGAATATGATATCTTGATGGAGTAATCTTCACTATAAACACAAATAATAGCTTTGGCTATTTGATTCCTATTAATAATTTTTTTATAAACTATTTAAAACGTAATTATGAAGCTAAATTCCATTAAATATATTAAAGTAACTAAATATTTGGTTATTATTGTCAAACACTAAAAAAGATTAATAACTATTAATGATATTAATATAGTAACACTAATGTTATATAAAAATAAAAATATAATAATACATGTTTTTAATATTTCATCTCAAAAATAACAATTTTTAACATCTTATTATAATTACCAAATTTAATAATCAACTTATATAATAAATAAGGTAGGTTACTTCAGCTAAATAAGACAATAATCCTCAAAATAAAATATAATTTATCACTCACCATGAAAGGAAATTCTCCGTATTCTGCTAAACTACCACCAATAATCTTCTGGAAACCTATTTCTGGACGATTTGATTGTTTCATAAATCCACCATTAATGTTTTTCCAGACATCAAAAGATGGCTTTTCTGAAGGTTTGTCCTTTCTTCTCTGTTTGGTTTTCCAGATATCCAAAGATGGATTTTCTGAAGGTTTATCCTTTTTACTCTGTTTGGATTTCCAGACATCAAACGATGGCTTTTCTGAAGGTTTATTCTTTTTACCCTGTTTGGTTTTCCAGACATCCAAAGATGGCTTTTCTGAAGGTTTGTCCTTTCTTCTCTGTTTGGTTTTCCAGAAATCCAAAGATGGCTTTTCCGAAGGTTGGTACTTTCTACTCTGTTTGGATTTCCAGACATCAAAAGATGGCTTTTCTGAAGGTTTGTCCTTTTTACTCTGTTTGGATTTCCAGACAATCCAAAGATGGCTTTTCTGAAGGTTGGTCCTTTTTACTCTGTTTGGATTTCCAGACATCCAAAGATGGCTTTTCTGAAGGTTTGTACTTTCTACTCTGTTTGGATTTCCAGACATCAAAAGATGGCTTTTCTGAAGGTTTGTCCTTTTTACTCTGTTTGGATTTCCAGACAAGATATCCAAAGATGGATTTTCTGAAGGTTTATCCTTTTTACTCTGTTTGGATTTCCAGACATCAAACGATGGCTTTTCTGAAGGTTTAATCTTTTTACCCTGTTTGGTTTTCCAGACATCCAAAGATGGCTTTTCTGAAGGTTTGTACTTTCTACTCTGTTTGGATTTCCAGACATCAAAAGATGACTTTTCTGAATGTTTGTCCTTTTTACTCTGTTTGGATTTCCAGACATCAAAATATGGCTTTTCTGAAGGTTGGGCCTTTTTACTCTGTTTGGATTTCCAGACATCCAAAGATGACTTTTCTGAAGGTTGGTCCTTTGTACTCTGTTTGGATTTCCAGACATCAAAATATGGCTTTTCTGAATGTTTGTCCTTTTTACTCTGTTTGGTTTTCCAAACACCCAAAGATGGCTTTTCTGAAGGTTTGTCCTTTTTACTCTGTTTGGATTTCCAGACATCCAAAGATGACTTTTCTGAAGGTTTAGACTTTCTACTATGTTTGGATTTCCAAACATCCAAAGATGACATTTCTGATGGTTTGGCCTTTCCACCCCATTTGTTTTTCCAAACATCTAAAGATGTTTTTTCTGATGACTTGTCTTCGCTATTTACTTTTTTTTCTCGGAAGTTAAAATATTTATTATCTAATGACTTCATCGTGTCAGGCTCATATATTTTGCTTAGCTTTAGGTTTGATTGACCTAATTGTTCTTTTTTGGTAATATCGATGATTTTCCAAAAGTCTTTTTTTGCATGATCAACCTCTTTACTATACCCTGTAAAGTGCAAAAGAAGATTTGTTATAATTATATAATATAATGTATGTATATATTACTATGTAAATAACCACATATTAATTTTAAATATTTTAACAATATTATAGTATATGTTTAGTAATAGTTTTTTAACCTCATAAAAACCATTCAATGGTGTGAGCCCGAAAGTGATCTTTTCTGACCAAGCGGCCACTGCAACTATCGATGAAAGTGCCAAGATTTAAATATAGAGGGTGTCATGTGGTCAACACAACTAGGGCTTCTACCATTAATCTCAGTCTTATAAACTGGATCTGTTACTTATTTATCAAAGTACCTCCTCATTTGTCCTCAGGAGGCTGAGTTTGAACACGTTCCATACCCACTGATTCATAGACAAGTTTTGGAGGCACCGAGTATTGAACCAGGGACCTCGGGATCCATGGCCAAGATTTCTGACCACTAGATCACAGAAATTAAAATTCTTAAAAACACAATTTAGGATTATAATTTGACAGCCCACGACCGAGGTACTTTATATTTAACCACCAATGGACACCTTAAAGATGATTTGGAAGTGTGGGGGACAAGGCCGTAGTCAGGAGGGGTTTTGGGGTTCAAACCCCCTGAAATTTAATGAAAAATATATATGGCTTTATTTATGGTCCAAACAATATCAAAATTAAGGCACAAGTACAAATTAGAAGGCTGTGCTGCCGTGAAAAGCTATTCAGAAAACTTCTAGAAGTGTTTATTAATTAGAACTTTTTCTATCCTCAGTGCTATGCTGTCATCTTAATCATAAATATCATAGAAAAGCCCCTTAAAAATACAATAAATTATATATTTCTATATCTCGACTAAAAATTCAAATTCTTCAGGATATGCCAAGAATTTTTTTTTATGTAGAGGCAAAACCTTTAGCCTGCTTGAGTCGTGTTGATAAAGATTATTTTAGAATCTTCGTGTGTCATTGAAAATTCCATTCTTTGAAATGATAATGGACGAAGTGTTGATTGTTTGTGTGTTTTGAAGTCTATTTATAGACGTGTTTTTGGCCAACTGATTCGTTTACCCGGAAAAATCAGAAGCAGTCTAGCTTGTGATTGATATTTTCCAGCGACCTCTAAACGAGTAGCTAATTACATATTTAGATGAAATACATATTAATGACATCACCCCACAACGATGGTTGTATTGCCTAACAGGTCTCAAGTATGGTGTACTGGACAGCCAATTACCGGAAAATTTGGGTTTGAATTCAGGTTGGGTGTACTGAGGCTTTTTTTTTTCTATATGGTTTCCTTCTCTCTCTTCAGCAAATCTTGTTACATTTCCTATAAAAATCATCCCTTTCCATTCTAACCCCAATAGCGTAATAAATTATGTGTATAATTGTAAAGTGTACTTAGACATGCTAAAAACTAATTTAAAATAAAAATAACAAACTATTGGGTTGGAAAGGACAATCATTCAGGAAAGCTGCCTTTGAACTTCCTGGAAAACCATTAAAGGTGAGATTATGAAACAATCAAATGATTCTGAAATATAATTCTAGAAGATTATTACTGGTAGTATAGCATAATATGGAAAGTTTTCTTTCATAGTGAGTAACAAAATATATTATTTTTAGAGGATTGTTGACTTTTTAAGGTTGATGTAATTAATTTTATTTATATATATTATCACCAGTAAAATTTGTAGGTATAAGAAAAGATCTTTGTTATAAAATATGAAAAGAATTTATTATTAATATTATTATTACTATTATGATTATTATGATTAATAATAATAATATATTAAGCCTTTTTTAATATTAGATAGTAATTAACAAGTAGTTAGTTAATTTAATATAACTAGCTGAAATTAGTTTGGTATTTACGTTTCACATTATTTATGAAAACCATTTTTAATAACCCTGTCATTGTAAAACTAAACAGTGTGATCTCGATATAAGGTTCGTTTTTCCGCTGGTGTGGGTCTTATAAATAATATTTGAGCCTTCAGGTACTAACTAAATGATATTAATATGTCAGTTACAATTAGAATATCGAGATAGTTTTATTAGTGGAGCTTCAACGATCGTAATTTTGGTGCTAATAGCTGGCCATTGTCTTATTGGGTGAGTCAGGAATACAACTACAATGTAGGCCTACAAGCTCTGTCACAAAAAAAAAACCACTTCAATTCTAAGAATAACCTGCATTTCAAGTCAGAAAACTTTTATGACAGGTACTGCAAATGAAATGCAAGAGTGTTTACAAAAATATGGAAATTAAGTTTAAAAAAACTTTTTTTTAAATTTGAAGTTCTTGGTTTTACTTCATTCACTATTCTCTTTGAAAGTGCCTTCTTCAAAATTGATTATTTAAAAACTAGCTCTACAAATATAAAATATAACACACGGGTTTTGGTACATAGAAAAAGGAATTGTAGAAAAAAGGACGGCTCCTAAAATCAGTGGGTTTCTGAAATATCAAATTGAGTAAGAATCAGGGGAAACTGTCAGAAATTTAGTTGACAGCTCATAAGGATTAACTTCTATTCCCCTACTATCAATTTGAACACGCTTACTTACCCAGTTGACAAAAGATTTGAAATGGTACTCAAAGGATGTCCACTAATACTAGCTGTTGCAAGGTTGAAGAATGTTGTGCTAAACTCTAGTAGAGGGATTTATTTTAGCAGAGTAAAATAAACGCTAACCTATTGTGAGTATAATTTGTGTTGTGAATATTATATTAAAATTATGACAAACCCATATCAATACATATCATATCAAGGACTTAAACTTATGGTCGCATTTAATCTAATACATTTAAACATGTATAGTCCCATCTGACTAATTTAGACCCCTTCTCTTTACCCCTACATAAAAAACAGTTGTATGGGGAGAAAAAACTTACATATGAGGTCTACTTTTTGGTAAACTCCTCTTTGAAAATTTAGCATCTTATGCCGGGGCCATTGTCAAACAGTATAAGGCATCAGGTAAAAAATATATTCCTTTAAAAAATAAACCAGCAGAGCAAATCATGAGGTTTCACCAGCTAATTTTCGTTTAATCTATAAGGTAGCAAGCGTACCTTGCAATACTCCAGTATAATATAGCATATAAGATATGACCATAGTGTAATCCTTCAAGGTAAGAATTATATTTTTCAATAAAAGCGAATAATATGAAAAAAACATTTCGGATATAACCTGAGGTCACGTAATTTAAGGTGTTAATGCTATCTATCTATTAAAAAATACCCCAAAAGGAACACATCCTAAGTACGATACCCATGTTAAGTTTGAGTTTGCAATTTTTCTTTGTTTTTTGGGATGGCCATGCCACCGATCATGTGGTCTGAGCAGAATGTATCAACTTTATTTTGCAGTCAAGCCTGACTTTGAACCTAAGGGTAATTTTTAGGCGGAATTTTCTTATAAAACAACTAATCATGTCATATTTAGAACAAAAAAATGAAAAATGGTCCAATTATTTACTATATTTTATGAAAAGAACAACTATTTTATATAATAATGAATAATTAATTATATTAATTAATTATATATAATATTAAATATATCAATAATATATAATAGTATTGATGACATGAATACATTTCTTGTAAAATATTACTAAACTGAGTAGAATATCATATATTATTATTATTATTATTATTATTATTATTATCACCGCGTCTTATTACCCATTCGGGTTATACGCACTTACGCTAATGTGTAATGGTAGGGTGATTGTGTGATGAAATGAAGGACCTACAGTTTAACGTGGAATCCGAACCACGGGGGAGGCCTGGCATTCCCCACACTCACAAGATGTCTTGTCAGAGGTGAAGGAAGGGTTTGGTAATCAGATAAATAGAATATCATATAAAATATATGCGTGTCATTGAAAAGAATATGGTTATTTCCTCTCACAGAATGCTTTATGCCTGAATACCATTTTCAACTACCAGTAGATGGTCACCAATTGGCTTAATATCTATTGTCATACGCATAGAATTATTTTAACCTATCAATTTATTAATTTTTTGTCTCACTTATCTCATGCTTGTTGTATCATTGGTTAATGTGTTTTTCACTATTTAAATATAATCATTGTTAACTTAAGATTAATTTTTATTATATTATTTTTCTAATAATTCTTCTATTTATTCAGCCTATCACCTTTCTATTGGAATCTTATGTTGGGTTTCTAAGTCTTAATCATATCATTTTTACTCCTTACTTAATTTTGAATTTAGAATGTTTTCTAAAATGATACCAGTAGATTTATTAAATTTTAATTGACATATTTGCTAAATAATTTACTTTATTACTGATTAAATATACATATTTAAATATAATCAATTATTTCATTTCTTTATTGGTTAAAGTGTAACATTAATTTATTTTAATAAACTATATTTTTATTTAAATTGAAAAGAATAATTGATTTGCTCAAAGAAATATATGATCGTCATCTGAAACACTCTCGTACATTACAATTGAGGCCCGCTTAACATTTAAAGAAAAACTGATCTAAGATATAAACTAGTTGATAGAAAAATAGTTATATTACCTTCTCAAGTCTCCACAAGTGTATTTATTGAAAATGTTGTGATCTTCACTTGTTTTAATGCATTAGACGCTCTATAGGTGCAAAAAGTAAATAAAAAGCTCAAGATTCACATCTTAAGATTTCCCTAAATACTTATGGAAGTTTTATTATATATCTTGGTTTTGGAAACCTAGCGCTAATATATATTCACACACACACACACAATCAAACACATATGCTATTTTATTTATATTAATTCATTCCAACACAATATATTATAATCTAAAATATCTTTGGATAAAATAATTTCATAAATTAAAATATCTTCCTACCTTCAATTGAAGCCAAACACAAAGTAAGTGTCAGTAATATAATTATCTTCATAGCGAGTAGTTAAAATATTAACTTTGAGAAACAGTAAGAATTGTTAGTATTCTTTGTGCAATGTTGTGCAACTATGAATTGTTGTTACTAGATAATATAATATATATTGTTATGGAGTTTGTAAGCATTAGTCCAATTAATAATATTTGCGGATGTATTAATGGTTTTATTTCTATTCATTAAAGCTTCTAATCTTTTAAAAATATGTCATATCAATTATTATAATGACTGACTTCCAGTGGAAATGAGATAGTCGACCAACACTTTAGTTTTAGATAGGTAGTAAATAATTTGAGAGTTATACTCTTTTCAGCATTTTCGGGTCAATGAAATCTCGAACTTTCCTCTGATTTTAGCCCATACTGAAGACTAAAATAAGATTGGTAGGATATAAACTGTATTATGTTTGCTATAACCAGAGTTCCAAGAAAGAATATTTAAATTAGTCTGCTGGTACTATTTGAAATATTAAATTATAAAAAATTAATAAATCGAGATATAATATAGCTAATCAATATGTAATTCTTCTGCTTACTCTTATTTGAATCACCGGATCAATCCCCGTGTTGGACGAAGAGTTTATAAATAATATAACTGAGGATTCCACTTAAATGAATATTAATATTTACAAATAGAGAATGTCAAGTGGTCAGCGCAAAGATCCCTCTGGTCATTAAATGCCTGTTGACTCGGACTGATGCAAGTTTAGTGGTATTAGCTTACTAACATGTTAGTTGTGTTGACACGCATTTTTCACTTGTATTAGTATCGCTTCTAAAAACATGGCTGAAAATGAAGTTGTGTTAAGTGATGTTTCTATTGGGGCAATTTTTTTTAATCAATGCGTCTCATTTCTCGTTTGGGTTATTTATACGTATAGGCCTATATTAATTGCGCTATGTGCTAGGATCTAGAAAGGGTGAATATAAATAAGAATGGGTGGCCAAATAAATTACAATTTTTCAGTAAACGCAATAAATTAAAATTAGTTTACCTGTCTAAAAAATTGTTTTATATAAACAACATAAAAAAGTTAATGACTAGTATGTCTCATATTTATTAATCCCTTAATTGTTAAAAATGTATTTCAGTTGATCCAAAATGATTATTATATTATTTTTCTTGATTTGTTAACTCACCTAGCATACATGATAAATAAAATTAAACTCAAATAAGGTCAATAAATCCCAATAAAACCCTCGGTTGGGATATTTTTTAAATAGGCCAAACGCAGGTTTTTAAACCCAGTTTTAAATTTTGGTATAATAGTAACAAAATACTTTATTAAATGCTAGCTTTCTAGGCCTAAAATATTGCTTAAAAATAAAAATTCATTAATTTGTAGATTGGTTTAAATAGACTATCTGGTATGCTATGCGATAATAATATTATGTATCTACTCAAGTTTCCAATGTATTACTACAAAGTGTCTGAAGTGTATGGGATGAACATTATTAATTAAAACTTATAAAGATTGGTTAAAGTGTTAAATAAGGAGATTGGAGAACGTGCCGAAAATTTCGCATGAAAGCCGCCGGCCATTCTTCATACCTTACTTGCCGACAACGTGAATATTATGTTGCTGGAACTAATCACGGTACTACAATGTTGTATTATATTTTGTGATTGTATATAAAAAAAATTACACATGCCCATGTTGATTGGTGGGAAATAATGGTTTGATAAAGTTATTGAAAAAAATTTGTTTACCGATAATATATTATATCCCTCACAAGGCACAATTGCAATATTTACGTAGGCCTAAAATTTTATTTTGGAAACTTCTAGAGAATATGTACACCTGATATAACTTTACAATATCCTTTAGTGCAATATCACTTACATTCTTATCTTTATAAATTCGGTGCTTAAAATTGCACAAAAACTCATTCTCTTCATAACATTCCACAAATAAGTGTCCCCCGCACAACCAATTATTTAGTTGCCACCATTTTGAATTGTCTACTTTCATTAGTAAAGTTGGAAGGTGACCAACTTTATCACTTGCAAGTATACTTGCTTGTCTGTTTACACGGTGCAAGCTGTGCGCGCGTATCCAAATTAGTGTACTTGCATTAGTCAACTAATACCATGTCAACGGGCCTTAACTACAGTTTTCTAAGCCGGAGCTGCTATTTCTTTATTCAATTAGTTCACCATTTTTGCTCACGAGGCTAAGATTGACCCCGTTTTATTCCCACTGCTTTTGATAGCGCAGGGGATCAAGCCCAGTACCTCTGGTCGAGAGCCAGTTACTCAAACCACTAGACTGTTCTATAATCTCTATATTTTTTAATATCTCTAAAAACTTGGTTTAAATACTTATAGCGTTAGCCAACTATGCCACCGAGTCGGGTAGGCATTTTATAGAATGCTTGAATTACACACATTGCCGTTAACATATACATGAACTCTAGTAATTGCACAAGACTAGTGAATAAAATATCATAATTGGTATGTATACACGGGTAACTAAAAAATTATTTCCATCTTCTAACTTTTGCTAGTCTTGTACGAGTATTTTCTTTTATCACACACTTTACATAATTAATGCTATTCACTGCTTTATATAATGGCTATGGATGAGAGAGGGGATTATTAGAAAGAATATCTGCGTCATCTTAAAGAGATAATGGAAAACCAAAATTACTAACCACAATTAGTCCCAGTACCCATGGCAAGGATTTGAGCTCGGGTCTTCCCGTAAACAATGGTTGAACGTAGTGTCAGTCCAATGACTTATACAATGTGGTCACTCACGGATGAGTGTAGTAGCTTGTCTTGAAAGGTAGGCCTAAAAGATCAAAAAAGCGACTAAAAGCGTTTGTAACTTGCTGAGTATTAGCCGTCGGTCCTCCAAGTGTTAGTCAAGAACTTTAATCACTCAACTGGATTCATGTTTTTAAATATATTGGTTTTATTTACACCCACAAGCAATGGGCAGCGGTCAATGCCCAAAAATCATAAATAGCCGACGTTATACAGCATAGTTGGCCAAACATTTCTAAATATAGCTGAAAGTCAAACAATCATTAGTCTTAAGGCCAAACTCACTACACTAAAAAGTGATCAACATTTATTTTTGTTTTAGGGATAGGGTTTCAAACATAAAGGGCAAAAGAGCATAAGAGAAATAATGAATCATTCCTTTCTTGATCAATTGAGTTATAACAACAGAAAACATAGCTAGGTAAACAAAAACCAAAATGTATATTTTGATTTAATTTCTTTCTACTGCACGCACTGATTCACTTTTCTCTATCGTGTACCAGAGTCTAAATAAGTAGTTGTAAACCATTTAGACGCAAATCCCCGGTATGTAACTTTGTTTAGTAGTGCATCTTTAATACCCATCCGGACTTTGGTTTTTAATTCAAAACCAGTTGTAATTAAAATGTTAGTTCAAATTAAATATTTGAATGACTATTGATAATGAATATGATGACTCACTTAAGTGTTTTCACCGTGGTATGCTCGTGTTAAATATAGATATCTCAAGAGCGTGCATCACATGCCCATCAATTCTGTGATACAGTCGGCTTGAAATCGTATATTTATACGAACACTATTGCACTTGGATCATCTATGATAAAATATTAATGGAGATAAAGAGTCAATAGATGATCCTAATACTGAAAATTGTTTAAATATGAAATGATATTTATATAAAAACTGCATTGAAAAGGCAATAAACAATAAACTTAATAGATTTGTTCCCCAATGTCACTGCGAAAAATTTTGAGTAACAATTTAAACACGAATACACTGCTCACATTTCTGTAATATCTTGGTCTTTTTTTCCCCTTTCTCCCATAACTCGCGCGAGCTTGTAGCTGAGTTGGGCCTGCTATGATGAACGCTCTTAAATAAAATCCACATTAATTTTCTATTTTTATTGTATGTATTTTAAGAAATCATACTTTCTATTTATATAATTGATTGAGAAGTGCTCATTTTAGCTTTATAATATTGGTAAGGTTAGAGCTAATATTATTAAGGATAGCAAAGAAATACTTTTGTAATACCGAAGGTTTAAATGAATTGAATTAATTTACCCAGAATCTGGACTAAATACTTTCTTCTAAATCTCAAACCCAAGATTATATCTATCAAAATATACGTTTTTATAAATTCAAATAGTTAAATAATATAAAATGAACAATTTTCATCTTTAGGAAATTAACATATTGAACGAAATAAATTTATTAATAAAGGTATGGTGCAGAACAAGTATAAATACGCGGTGCTAAAAATCTAAAAGAGGACACTTTTTGGCTAAATTGATGAAATCTTTACAGTTTTGCATTTATGTTGTGGTGTTTTTGAAATTGTATTTCTCATCCAAGGAAAATGTATAATTTTATTAAACTGTACACCTTTCTCTTTCTCTAATCTGTTCTTCCAATTGAAAACAATTGTGATTTCAAGTCAAGGACTTCAGATTTTGGCTGGAGAGAATGGTGATACTTTTGAAGCTCAAAACATATAAAATAATTTATTTTATCACACAACTTGGATGTTAAGTATCTAGCCATCTTCCAAGAATTAAGACGTAGATATGCCTGATCTCTTTCACTCTTTGTTGTGTTGGTTGGCTCAACTCATCTTTTATTTAGCAGATATTATTTTGTATATTTTATTTTCTGTATAGGAAAATGATATTTCCTTATTCGGGTTTTAGAAAGATTATCCCATGAAGAAAATATGTTTTAATTATATGAGACTCTTAATATCGGGATGTATCACAGTTTTCTCCTGGTAATAGTTAAAACCGTCAGTCCCATGTAAATTGAGGCAAGTTAAAGATTCTAGAAAGCCTGATTTGATAAACCTTTCCAGAAAAGTTTTTAAGCACTTTCTCGTTCGCTCATAGAAATTCAGAACTCAAAGAAACCCCGCTTTTATTCACATCTTCCCTCATACACGTTATTCCTCCCAGATTGAGTTAGAGGCTGACACTAGCCATCTGAATAGCTGGTGAACATCCTGATCCTGTGGGATAAGAATACTCTTCTTTAACTATATCAATCAGTGTGTAAAGAGAGTTTAAAAACTCTACCTGTAATTGTTGATAAAAATAATCCAATTACTGTAAGCATAGATTTTTAATATAGACACCATACGTTAATTTATAAGGCGTTGTTGGAATTTTGAAACACTTGCATGAAGTTGATTGCTGAAATACCTAGCTAATCATGGTGTATTAATGAAATAGTTGCTGTGATTTAGGATGTTAATTCGATATAAAAAACTAATAAATACCTATAGTATTTAACATTTTCCTTGATGGGAATTAAGTAAAGAAAAAGAAAACAAGCGGTTATAAACAGGGAACAGGAATAACACTATAGTTCTGTAATTATATATTTTATCATGAATCATTATCAAATATGAGTAAAGCCAAGAAGTAGGTCAGGAAAACAATCAATTTCAATAGTTTGTGGCTACATTTATAAACTAAACTAAATTTGGGATAACCTTCCTATTTCCTAAGGGACAAATCTTAGTCATTACGAAGCTTTGAAATCTCATATTTATATCTTGTGTTGTTGACGAATAACAAACGACTAGTTTAGCTCAGGTTTTGTTAAAGCCAATTTATAAATATTTATCTAGTATGGACCTAAAGTTATGCACTGTCTCTTCCTACCACCATGTTGTAACATATTCCCTTTCCTAACTCAAATAGTAATGGAAAGTAAAATAGGAGCAAATATAAAAGTTACAGAGATAAGTTTAAGTGTTGACACATTTTAATGATCAAATAGTAAAAACATTACAAATAGTTAATAATTAATATAAATTAGTTTGATTTAGTCCTGTAATTATTATGGAACACCACTCAGGCTAGGAGCCTTAAGTATACAGAAAATTAGTGATATTTGGACTAATCCAAAGTGTGTTAACAATGTATACAAAAGTACCGTCACATTGACCTTATCACTCAGTGTCAAACGTAAACCAAGATGTTAGTTTGTTTATCAATATCATTAATGCAACAATTAAAAACTACAAACACGTAAAACGGGAGGCCAAATCCTAGTTAGGATAGCCCGATAGTAACAAGTACAGCATGGTTAGATACACTAACTAGATAAATACATTATAAACAATCCAAATGTCACTTGAATACGAAGAAACGTTATCTTAAGGCTGCCAGCCACTCCAACTCAAGTTATTAGTGAGAACCCGCCTCGGTGGCGTAGTTGGCTAACGCGCTAGTCGTGTTGAGCTCGACTGCTGAGGACGGGGAGATCGAGGTTCGAATCTCGGTTGGGTGAACTGG
>CABFVZ010000210.1:547873-561365 GCA_902151445.1 Timema monikensis
GGGTGTCCCTAAATGGTTTTACTCTCTCCCTCCACGCAAATGCAGGTTCACTTCCTCTAATTCAACCTTCCCAATTCCTAATCCATTAGTGTAATTAGTACTTAATGCTTATAACCCGAACGGGTAGTAAGACGCGGCACTAGATATTAATTATTATTACTTAGTGATTGGTGCTCGATCACTGGGGAACAATTGCTCCTATACTAAAGAAAAAGAAGCTAGTGGTATTTATACTAACATGAACGTTCGAGGGAAGGGTCGTATGTGCTATGATCAATTGACTTTAATTTACACATTTACACTTGTAACTCCTAGGTATCGCCCTAAGTTTATGTTCGCTCCAGGTAACACAAATAGGTTACAAAGTGCAACAGAACACTAAGCGGTACTTAAGCATTTGTAAATATTAGACCGAAGTCATTTAAGTTAATGTCTCTATTCAGTAAATAACTTATGATGCGTGAGAAGAGACAAAATACAACTAATAAGATCACTACTATGATAAATGCATTTATCAAGTTAATCGTGAGTTTTTATGCCTAACCTGTACTTTAGAAACATTGCCCGAACTCGGGATTTACTAATAGGTTACAAGCTGCCGTACATTAAATAACCATAAACTGGTTTGAACAAATTTTAACACCCAAATACAACCTTTAAATGATGATTACACGTTGACCATACATGATATAACAATAAACAGTACTGTCCAAACTGAAACACCCATAAACGGCACTTATAAAATTATTAAAAGCTAACACTACGTCCCTACAGGATATAAAAATAAACTAAATTGTTATAAAACACTAACCTGGACGCGGAATCCAGATGCTAGCTATGCATTATCCGGTATGGTATTTAATTACCCATAGAGCATCATTACACTGCTTATTCTTAAGTTAAATTTGTGTGATGGTATTCCTGAGGGCGTAAACCTGTTTAAAAACTCTACTGGATAGTTGCCTTTTTCTTGCTGATGCTCAAAGTTGAATGAGTTCACACGAAAGTAACAATGAAACTCTCCTTTTAAAATGCTAAGTGCTTCCTCATTTATTTCTGGATCATCGTCATTTGCGGACACAAAGGGGCTATTCGAAATATATCTAGTGTCAGCTTATTTCCAAACGTTTCGTGAACTACCGAGCCGATATTTGATATCAATTGTTCCTTTTAAGTTTTCCATCACCCAATTGAATTGGACAATAACGGAAGTCACTGTCAATTTCTCGTACATTATTGTTTAAATAGATGATTGTAAGCCCCTTTCAGAGCTAAATACCTGCCTGAACGATTTTTATCCTATGAACATGTGAAATAATTTGTAAATATTACATGAAGTCATCACCCAACTGTAACATCTTTCATCCTGGTGTTTAAGAGTTTATTCAATATAGCCTATTTTTGAATAAATAATTTACTTCATTTATTAAATCATTTCATATTAGCAGTCTTAACATCCAAAAAAGTTGCATAATTCAATATAAGTTTTTGTTTTGTGTTCTACGTCAAATACATGCATCTTGAAACTTTTTGATCCTTGCTTATTTCAGATATGTCTTTGATGACATCCAGAAGGTGATGTGGAGGCTACCTATAGTTAAATAATTATAATTTTTCTCCTGTATAATAAAGCTGTTTTGCAAATCTCAGAGAGCCATATTATATCAATAAATATATCAGGGTGTATAACCGCCACGTTATGTTAGTCTAAGACTTAACGTTAATTGTTAAAAGTTGGACACAGGAATGAGATTTTTCACAGTTTATCTCTGCCATGAACACTCATAAACCCCTTCTGGGGAGCTTTTTAGTGGGCAAATTAATCAGAAAATATAATCTTGGCTTTATTTTGCAAAAGGAACGTTTTATCAAAAAGTGTTTTATATAAATAATGTCCATTATAGAATTATCTATAATAGAGTTAACTTTCATGATTTTTACATTATCATCCATTAGACCAAAAATTTAAATTTTAATATATTAAATTTATGCAAAAACTTTACGCGCTAAGATTGTCTCACCTATAAATCACTAACAAGTGATACGTTATGTCCCCCATGTAACAGTGAATTTATTGCACATCTTGAAGGTCAAAGTGTACACATTCCTAACTACTTTCTATTTTAGAGGAAACAAAAGCATAGTGTGAAAAACGTGAGACCAAATATGCTTAAGCTATTTACTGGCCAACAACGCTTGAACTATAGGGTCGCTTGCTTGCATTTATACAAAGTATTCGTGAACCTAACATAAAAAAACTCTACAAACGTACTCACCAAACTCTCTCAATAGATGATTGCATTAGGGTATTCAAATTACGCAAGATGGATGGTTCCTTGTTTTTGTTAAAACACTGAATGAGCTACAAAGTCGTCAGAATGAAATTCATAATGAATTCATAAAAGGGAGTTGGGAAATTTAATGCAGATCGAATTTCTTCCGCGATTGCCGATGGCCAGCTAAATGAGCATAAAGAACAAAAACATCGAGGGAGTACCATGTAGAAAGGATGTTCTGCAGTCTCCATCTACACTTATGTAGTTTATGGTTTCCGGGCCAAGCTTGATCCAAATACTGTCACAAATTTAAGGCGTGATTAAACATAAAATTAATTACAACAGCCACAAAGAGAAAACCAAAGCTTTTGGAGAAACCTTCAAGAAAAGTGTCAGTGATATTGTTCATACTTTTGAACAAAATGGGAATAATTTGCAAGAAAATGTACCAACTACATAAAAATCCAAGAAATTGGATATTATGAACTACATAGCATCTGGACTAGATGAAAGTCAGTCTGATTTCTTGTGTCATTCTACAGATTTTGTTTAGATGGCGCATCCTTTGACCACCGGTTACATCCTGATTCATCAAGGTCTTTCGATAGCTTCACACACAATTTTATCCTTAAAGTAGTGAAACATCGCAAATTTTAAAGAATATACATTGTTTTTAATCGATATTTGAAATAGACTCTTAAATCTGATACGTGAACAAAAATAGGTTCTCGACAAAGTATGTTTGTGAAGCCATATATTATACCTTTCCTAAATATGTATAGCAAATTTCTTCTCGATGATAATAATAATAATAATAATAATAAACAACGCTTTCATCTCCTTGCAAGAGCATTATCAATCGTCTCTTCTGGTAATGGACCATTCAACTATGAAGGCAATGCACCATGCAATCACGAAGATGCTGAAGATATATTCCTTTTACTAATGAAAAGCTGTGTTGAGTATTGTCACAAGAACGTTTCAATTGTTACATTTGATTCTGATGTGGCAATTATTTCAGCAGCTATCTTTTTCTGGAGTCATTAGGCTTGAAAGACATATGATTTTAATTTGTAAGTGGGAAGGACAATAAATTCAGCATTTAGGAGTTTATGATGCCATTAAAAACACTTAGTATAGCTTCTAGAAATGTTTATTGTTATAATTTTTTGTAGCTTGCGATAATTAGGGTATTTGCCCAGCTAAACGCCCCCCTGAAATTATTGGCTGGCTATGGCCTTGTGTTCAGTATTATGTTAGTGGTGTAGGGTCTGGTTGTTGAGTTTGTCATAGTGAGTCTGAACCCCCAATAAACACTATCAGACCTCTAAATCAAATTCGATTTTTTTAAATCTTAAATGTTTCAAGGATAACATCCCTAAATACTTTCTAAGAAAACATTTCACGTGTCATCCGATTATCTTTACTATTTTCCCACGGACTCACAACACCGTGTCAGAATTCTATGGCATTGGTAAAACCAAGCCATTGAATAATCGGAATAAAATGCCTGAAACTACCCCAGGTTTCAAACATCTGTCGAAAACTATGGAAATAGAATCCTATAGTTTGACCTAATCATATGGCTTACAATACTTCTATGTACACCCCAACCACCACAAAAAGTGTAGATGAATGCCACTAATCAAGGTTTGAGTATCTACCATTCGTGGTACCTGTCCTGCCCACAGTAGTTTACGAGGCTGTATTATGTAAACAATGTCTTGTGATGAGTACAGGGCATTTAACTCATCGTTATGTAACCTCATTCACTATCCGGTAGTCTCATACATCTTAGGTCCAAATCTCTTTCTAAGCACCTCGTTTTAGAACATCATAAATTTATTTTCGTCATTTAAGGTAAGAGGCCATGTTTCGCACCCATAGAAAACAACCGGTAAAATTATGACTTAGTATATTCTGGGTTTTACATTTCTTGATAGTAGGCGAGATGCCAACAAATTACTGACCGACTAATAACAAGCATTTCCCGGTTGTATTATTTTCATAATTTCCTATTTAATTTTGCTATCGCTATTTAAAATTGTTCTAAATTTTTGAATTCATTAACCCTATAAAACTATATGTTGTCTGTCTAATATTTAAATCATCGACCTCAATCTGTGTTCTGTGTGTTATCATATAATTAGTATTTTTTAGCGTTCATATCTAAACCTATTTCTTACTAGATTCTGATAAAATATTTGCAGTTTTTGCAACTGCTTCCTTTTATTACCTAACAAAGCTAAATCATCTGAATACTCTAATAACTATATTGTACCGTTTAATCTCAACTCTTCCTTGCCCTCTAGCATTACTGTAATAGCGTACGCTAAGGTTAAATTAAAAAGTATTGGGGGAAGTGCATCGCCTTTTTCAACACATTATTAATATCGAAAGTACCTATCTGAAAAGTGACATCAAACCCGTATCATTATTTCTTTTTCTAGGATATCGTAAAAAGAATTTTCATAGGAAGAATCTTTTATAAAGTAAAAACAAAATTTGTGAGGTAAAAATTGATAACATTTTACAATTTCACTAATGTTATTTTACAAGGATTAACAATATCTCCAAAAGTGACATATTCAGATCCCAAGACCATACGTATAAATAAGTGAAGGTAGTTGTATTAAATATTATAGTTGTCAAATATGTCTCTTACTATAAAGTTGAACTGTACAATATATTATAAATGAACACTGAAATTAAAAAATGTAAAATCTGTATCAAATATATTTCTGAAAAATAGTGAGATTATAATAAATGGTCTACATGTGCAACGTTTATGGTTATCAAGGCTGAATCATCCTGTTGTTTGAATCAAAATGAGGAGGTAGCATCACACTTTGGTCTTCATGAAGATCCACAGCCTGTACTGTGAGACCCTTGTATAGATGCCGGGGTTGTTAAGGTCACCCTTTCCATCTCCCCAAGAGACCAGCCCCACAAGCTTCTGCCGGTCACCTTCCCTCACCACCACAGGACCACCAGAGTCACCCTTGAATTACAAGTGTTACATTTCTCAGTCCATCTTATTTTGGGTTTTATTTGAGGTATTAAGAATGCAGTTTCAAAATAAATAATTATGTCAATACACATCTTATAAGTTACCTTAAATATGATTTATATCAAACACGCCATTTAGACCGCATTCCTTAGGCCTTCATTGTGGAAGAGACGACCCACATTTTAACAAAGATACAGTTTTCATTCATACCAGGAATTGAACTCGGGACCCTTCTCAGTAGGTAGACACACTATCCACTAAGCTAATATGGGAAAACCAACGTATAATGTTGTATAAATTACAAAATAAACCATTGTGATTCTATCTATGACCCATTACTATGGCTTATCTGAAAGCCATGGGAAAACTGATTTTTGATTCACTAACCTCGCTAATGCAGGTTCTTCTTCCTATTATTATTACTATTAGTCTAGTGAAGGGAGGTCATGTTTTAACGGACCGTTTGGCATTACATCTGTTTGTTTATTTTGCGATTACTGTAAAATACCTGGCTAGTTTATCAAAATTTGGCATGGATATTCTCCAAACCTAAGATTAACTACAAAGGGAAATATATTTAGTTTTTAATTTAGTCTTTTGTTGTAAGTCTGAAGACTTAAACCACATGAACAAAGTCTATTTATATGAATATGATGTTTAGTAATGTATAGAAGTCTCCATATGTGTACTGTCTATCTTGATCAACAAATTAAAATATCAACCTTAAATCCAAACATAAATAATCTTAAATATTTCAAATTAAAATACAAATATATTTATTTAGACTGTAGACACGATATTAACATGGAAGAAGCGAGAGGACTACTATTCCCACTACTACTAGTTATTACTAATCTCTCCAACCTAAAGATCCCATTATTGATATATATTAAAACAACTAGCAAACCCTCTTTTTAATACTTAGGTACCTAATATTTGATTAAATAATGATTTTATCAATGTTCTTATTTTGAGGTTACCTTATGACAATGATATGATATCAAAATTACAGGTTGGCATATCATAATTCTGAAAAGTTGCAATAAGTAAACTTTCTGAGCTCCAAAACTCACATTTGCTCAAAGATTTTCTATTTTACAGTGAAACAATAAGAGATTTACTTTGGTGTAAAGTAATAGTTTATTGAAGTAGTGTGTGCATATTTTTTTTCCCCCCAACCGGGTAATTTTGGGTAACCTACAGCTTTGTACAGAGGTATATCATTAGGATATCAAATCGCAAGCATATTTATTATTCTTCGAGTGTTCCTTTGCATTCAATTGTGTCCCGATCCGGTGCTTGGTCCCTAATTATGAAACTTGCGAAAATACTCGCTAGCGAGCAAACTCTCAACTTATGAACTAGCAAATTTCAGGCTGTACTAAAACAAAGATAATTTGTAATGGTTGCTAATGTCATGCGAGTCGGTATAGCGTTGTTTCGCTTGTGACCAAGTTTGCAATCCGACAACACTGTAAAACCATAACGTGCCAAAATATTGAAGTGATGGGATGCAAAAAAAAAAAAAAAANAAAAAAAAAAACGTCACTATACAATATAAGTAGCTGAAAGTAAACACTATTTTTGTATTGAGTGGATCATGTAAAACGATTTGGTTCTTTTTATTAGGAAACCATATTCCAGTTATTTGACTCAACATTTTCTCAAGTTATATGAATGTAAGTTACACCATCCTGTACTCAAAATCCACTTTAGCTCACTTTGTAACGTACCTATCTGAAACTCATAACATCACGAGCTCGACCACACCTCGATTATAATATTTAAATTTTTAGTCTGAATTTAAATCACTTGAAAATAAATAGAAATCAGTAAAATATTATTTTATTTTCGCATCTATATTTAAAACATAAATATGCACTTAACCTTTTCACTATGAGAATAATAATTAGCTTGGTTAGCCTTATTTTTAATTGTGTACATTTCTATGTCATAAAACCCATTAATTTAATTTTTAAATAATCAACTACGTACAAAATTTCAAAATTAATGTACTGTTTTTAATTTACTACCTTGTTAAATTATTTTAAAGACGAATATTATGGTATTCTATCTAGCCTCAAATACTTTGTACACTCCTATAAAAATATTTAAAACAAATTATATGCTTAATAATATAATCACTTAAGATCATTTAAGATTTAATTTTATAATCTGATAAATAAAATAATAACTATAGATGACAGAATTTGAACACGTCAAATCCAGATTATGAGAATGTAACTCTACAGACTAAGTCAAATTGATGGTTAATTAATTTTGAAAAAATTAATATATATCATTATATTTTCACCCAAACAAATTATTTCATTGAATGATTAAATAAATTTAACAAAGCAATCATATTTTTTTCTTCTGTAAATATATTTTGTACAATCGTAGTTTTATTTAACAAAATAACTATCATAAAGTTACAACCGAAAAGGGGGATGGCATCCATTTTGTTATATTATGCTTTACTCGACCAACAAGCCCTGTCTCGCACGGTGTGTGGCTGGCCAATAAAATAAGCTCACTATTCGATCGTCAGACGTCAGTTTTTGTAGCGCTGAAGTTTTAAAATTAGTGGTTTACGAGCTTATGTGTGAGATGAGAAAAATACGCTAGCAAATCACTACTCACTTGTTTTAAAATTAGGGGTCCTGGTGCTAAAATTCAGCCAAAACTCTTTCCTTTCTTATAAATTATTTTCAGCATTAGTGTGATTCCGGAAAAGTCCACAAAAGATTCAGAAATAAGAGAGTAGCACCAATAGTATACTTTAGAACTTACAGTTTTTTCATGAATAAGCCACATACAAGTAATTATATAACCGGATAAAATAAAACACAATGCACAATGCTATCAAGCAAGTAACTTATCTTGGTAGTCCAGGACACATGATTGAGATAATCTATTTCTGAATCATGTGATGCTGTGATAATAAGGAGGGAGGCAAAAGATTCTGGTCTTGATAAACATATTGGACTAGTAAATATTCCGCTTGTACAGTTATAACTGTATTTATAGTTGTGTGTTTGTTCGAATCGTGGCGTGAATATCGTAGAAGTGAATTCATTTGGTTCCTTGTTTTCATCCACTATTGCTCATGACGCCATCTGAGTGATGGGAGTGAAGCTAGTTCTCAAGCGTTAGGCTCTAAGATAAGTAGACAAATGTTTATTCTGTTGTAAGTGTAACGGATAGCTGTAGTGACCATTTCGCGAGCGTACCCACCTCTGTAACTGTAATGTGTAAAGAGGGGGTGGGGGTGACAGGTGCAAATAGCCAGATAGTGGAGTAGTCTTCCTATGAGTGTGTTTGGGACTGGCCGTGTTAAACTAGAGTCGTGGACACGGTAACCAAGTATTGTACGTGTGTATATTATTATTATTATTATTATTATTATTATTATTATTAGCACCGCATCTTACTACCCGTTCGGGTTATACGCACTTACGCTAATAAGTAATGGTAGGGTGATTGTGAGATGAAATGAAGGACCTACAGCTTAACGTGGAATCCGAACTACGGTGGCGGCCTGGCATTCCACACATAAAATTATAGTAATTTCTTATTTTCGCTATAGAAGAAAATTTAAATCTGCCATTTTTGTAAAAGTATAAACCACAGTAACCATAAAAGTTGGTAAGTTTGGAATTTATAATTGGAGACGGGAAATAGTTAGTGGAAAAAAAGTCTCGATATGGTAGAAGATTTGAATTTGGTATAGGCACAAGAAAAAAATTCAAAGAATTCACGAATACAAAAACTAAAAATTATTAGGGAATATATTAGCTTAGCAACATTGCTTAGTGAACCATGATTCTCTTTGGATAGCCATGATAATTATTATTTAATGTATTTCTGTATCGGAGTATATTAGTTATTAAACCTCTTTGGTGAACATATATGTAATTTTTTTCCAACAGATTTCCATTGCAATATATATTAGTTCATTTATCGTTTTTATAGTCATACTTAGGTAAAGATTGTTCTATTAATCAACTGCGTTTTTTTTTTATCAGTAATATTTTGGACCAGATAAAATTTTATTATAAATATTCAATTTATTTAATTTACTAACAACCTCTATTGGTTTGTAATTTCCATGTTTAAATCAGGATCGTACAATGAGGGACTGTAAAAAAGTGGGCAGTCAGATGTTGAATGTTTTAATTTGGTAATGATTTGATGCTGATTAAACATGCTAAGTATAGATTCAAATCACCATCATAATCAAAGTATTCAACCTGTGGCTGGGTAAGTTTAGTAAAATGCCTCAATTTACTCTATACTTCCAAATTTCTTTTTCTTTAATTGCCTCCATTCATCTACTCTAACTTAAAAACTTTATGTTACATACTTCTACATCTCTATCTTGGCCTCACCTGCTGCATTTATTTCCATTATTTTTTCGCATCCTCGCCTTCTCTATAAAAATTGCACACACATGCCATCTCAGCCTTGATTCCTCTACTTTCTCATGTACTCCCCGTGCTCACACTCTTTCCCAGAGAGCTTAATTCCTTATCTTGTTCCTCCTCGGGACAGCTAACAGGCTCCTCACAAACTTCATTCCCATGGTCTTCACTTTCCTAGTCTCTCTTACAGTCAATATATATCTTGTTGCTGTATATGTGACAATGGGTACAAAGTACGCCCCTTCATTACACTTTAAGAATTTTTTATTCTACAAATAAGTTATCTTACACACTTATAGAACAACTCTCCCTTCTGTCCTCTTCTCATTAGAACCTCTGTACTTCCACCCTCCACATCAATCACGCTTCCAAGATATTTTACTTTCTGTACTTTTCTCAACTCTACTACATCGAATTGTATAGCTTAAATTGGCCTTATAATCATCCTTATCTCTACCATCACTTCACATTTCGTCTTGCTAAATTCCATTCCACACTATTTCACTTTATTATTCTAATACTTTTTCTGTTCCCGTACATCCTATTCCTACTACCCCCATACTATAAAGTCAATGGCAAATACCATTGCTTTCATTCTTCCCTACCCAAGATTTCCTACCAATTTTTCATGACCATTTACATGACTATTACAAATAGTAGTGGTGAGCGGGCATTTCCCTGCTTCACTCTATTTTTACTTGGAACCACTCCGTCATCCCACTCTCCGTCTTAAAATAGCTCATGTTATTCTCATAACAACTTTTCTTCCCACTTTGGCCTCCTCCATCATTTAATAAACTTTATTTCTATCCACGCTATCATAATCTATCACATCCATTAGTAGAATTACAAAATCTTTCCCAAATTCATACCTACCTTCCATCAGATGGCGTATAGCAAAGATAAAGTCTATTTTATGTCTCTCTTACCTAATCAATGCTGTTCTTCCCTTTGCATTCCTTTCATTTATTTCTTATTTACTTTTCGAGTATCTTCTCATATATCTTTGTACAGTGGCACATCAGCGTTATCCTCCTATAGTTTTCACATCTCTTCTTGTTTCATTTATTGAAAATCTGTATTATAACTCCCTTTGTCCAGTCTTCCAGGTACCTTGGTCACCTTCAAAATCACTTTCATTACCATGTATAACCATCACATACCTGAGTAACCTGCATCACATATCATTTCCAAAGTAAGTTTGACAACTACCAGTGCTTTTCCTGGTTTCATCCTCTTTAATTCGTCCTTCATTTCTTTCCATGTGTGATCTCTTTTCTCCTCTTTTGCTATATCTCCCTGCTTTTCTGTTTCATTCTTATCCCCTTCCTCTATTGGGTTGAACATTTTCTCAAAATATCTCATCCAAAATTCTTGTTTATTCCTCTCCTGTCTTCAACGTTCTTTCTTCTCCAATCAACATTCTAACTCCTTGTCTTTCTCTCTCCTCCCTTCTCTTACCTGGCTATAAAACACGTTCTTACTTGCTTCCAGGTCCCGTTCCAGCATTTCTCTCCATATTTTTGCATCCAGATCTTCCTGAATTCCCGTACCACTCGCTCTGTTCTTTTTTATTCCTCTTTTGCTTCCTCATTTAATTTCATAAAATTCATTCTGAATGATTTAATTTATACTTTGTTGTTTATTTCACCCTGTCGTTTCACCTAGGTGTTTCCTTCCACTTCCTCTTATAATTTTCCTCCCGCATACATCCTCTGCAGTACTAATGGGGTAGTGACGAACAATACAATGAGCTTACTTAGTGGATCACGCTTAGTCTCTCATAGTCAATCCTGATCTCACTGCCAAGTGATGTACCCAGGGATCTGAATTACCTGCTGAAGGTTGGCTGAACCCCAGTGGATACCAGGTCAGGTCAAGGGCTGGAAAGTTGGGGTAGGGGGGTTTAAGCCTCCCTGTTTTCATTTTGGAAGGCTAAGATTATCTTAAGTACCCCCAATAGCTCCCAAGTAAATTCAAAACAAATGTATAAAACATACATTTGCTACAATCACTTTGTTATTTTAACTAATAGAGACATACATTTACAATTAATTTAATAGAAAAGTAAAACTCCCTAATTTGGCAGTTCATTTTTCTCACGTGAGAATAAACTCTTTCACATGGATATAGTAAATAACATTAGGCCTAGTAGTGATTGCCTTAAATATAAAAAAAATATCAGAATAGTTCAGCCAAAGGGGTAATACTTGTTGACCCTTTTGCCACAGCTAAGGAAAAAACTGGAAGAAAATCGCATTAGAGTTGTAAGTTTAATTTTTACACGAGGTGTTTTTTCAACCACAGCTCAAATTTTATTTATGCTATATTTTTATCGACACTAAGAAATAAAACATTTGGATATCAATAAACATAGTAAAATTTCTTGTTTTTGTTTGTATAAAATATTTTATTATTTTAAAGCCTACGTTAGATATTGATGTTTTTATACATTTGATTGTGTGTCCAGTGTGTTCAAGGTTTGTAAGAAAAATACTCATTATCTATTCAAACCTAGTTTATAGGTCCATTAAGTTGCTTTCAACAAAATGAGCCTTGGCAGGGTTTGGGACTTACACTAAGTTTACACTGAAAGGTATCAAGCTTAACTTGCATGGTTCAACAATGGCGTAGCTTAAACGATAGAAATATAGGATGGGCGTAGCGAGGAGCTAATTATGGGGTTCAAACCCTCCACATCTCCCCAAAAAATTCTGAAGTTATTAATTAATGTTGATCGCAAAAGAATATTTGTGAAACTAGTTATCTTAATTTGATCCTAAAATTTTATTTTCAGAGATCGTAGTTTATCATCTAAAAGCAGCCATTTTTCAAAATATGTCGGGGGGAAAACCACTTCAAATACTTAATAACTTTGATAATAACAAAATTTCAGAATCCCTCTAAATTGTTTTTCAGGACCATCAACCTTTTTTGGTGTAGGATCCCAGTAAGCTTATTTATAGGGAATTTGATTTATGAAAAAATCTGGCTTAGCGCTACTTAAAATAGTTTATAGAGGCATCAAATTTTCAAAAATTTTCTGGAGGAGGACTACGCCCTCCACTTACATTAATTAATATCCTTTTTGTAAGTTGTGGATAACCCTGGCATTCAGTAAGACCCAAAACACCTACATAAATGTAAGAAATATTTGTTTGGTTGTGTGCATTAAGCACTAAAAAAAAAATATTTTTAATTCAAAATATCTTCTAAGCCCATCAATTTTTTGCCACTGAATAACCACTCTAAAAAGTGTATAGAGGCATTTAGTTTTCAAAAATTTATTAGAGGAAAATGACTTTGAATAGCCTCTACAAGTTATAAATTTTCAAAAGTTTTCCATGGGAGGAACACTTTAAGAAGCTTTTAGAAAACTCCAGATTTAAAAAAATCTTCTGGGTGAGAGCCACTTCTAGAAGATTTAAATTTTTGTAAACTTTTTCAAGTGTGGACCACTTTATATTGCTTCTAAAGGTATCCGAGTTTTCCCCTTTAGCCTGGGAATCAGGACGTTAAAAAACACCACAAATACCACTGGATAGTATTATTACCTGTAAAATAAAAATATAGACGTGGCCTACCCATAACTGTCAACAAAAAAAAATTACCACTTTCTTCTGTACACAAGCTCCTACTATATTGTTACTATATATTTTTACAAAGAAAGACAAACAAAAAAGTACTATCCATGAAAAACAAACTTCCTTCAAATATCTTCAAAAGTCATCAAGGTTTTAAAATTGTACCTGGTCAGGACCTACGGACTCACTCTCAGTTGA